>JADDOH010011364.1:0-14773 GCA_016648135.1 Agrypnia vestita | reverse complement strand
TTTCGTCCCTGACGGACCGGATGGTATAGCTGTGGCTATTTAGGTAATATACTTAGTAAATGCAAAGGGCATTAGGTATTATCAATATAGTATGCGAACCCAAGATGTTAGAAATATTTTAGTTCCTATAATTTCATTGAATATTTGCTGCAGAATAATATTTGATGAGAGAAGTAGTTAATATTCGATTCAAAGCAAAAGTTTTAGTCAATATCTTTATAGGTAATATTCAACAGCAAATTAGAAATATTTTAGTTAATATTTTTAGTTAATTTTGCATTCAAAAGCGCAATTTTCACAGAATAATTATTTCCAGTTAATAATATATATTTTAGTTAAATGTATAGTTAGCACAGGCAGAGTATTAATATTGTATAGAATACATTATATTTTATATTTCATAGAAGAGAATATTTTATTCCGCGATCCTTTTATAGTTACAGCGTATCTGTCGACCTCAGCCGTTGCCACCCGCGCCATACAACTATTTTCGCTAACATCATACGGCAAATGACTTTATTCATTGCAATGAAATTATATTATTTAATATTATTTTCCACGACGTATTTTTGACGGGTCACCCCATAGGATTCATCACATTGTTAGCCTCGGCCAGGAGTTGGCAAATTAATTGAATATAATAGCTAAAATTAAATATCAACTCGCGGCGATTAAGCAACGGCCTTTTAAATAAATTATTAATACAAAATTCATCGTTAATACGTTAGGAAGACCCACTATCTAGCTGGATCATCACAGTGCTTACCGTGACCAGGAGAACGATTTATATTGAAATACAATAAAATGCTTTATAATATTAATTGAACATCATTTCGACATTAAATACAGTCTGCTCGATTTGACGAGGACCCACTATCTACCTGGATCATTACAGTGGTGCCGGTGACCAGACAGGAGCGTATTCGTTGGACTCATTTGCATAGTAATAAAATCATTTTGGTTTAGTTAATATTATAAATGAAAGAAAATATTTGATTATAAAAGCGGTTTTATTTAAACAATCGCGGACCACGGTCCGTGACATCAAAGAAAAAAGATTGAGCATTTACGTGAACCACGTACTGAGATTTGTAGACAAACGTGATACTAGGTATTAGAAATTTCTTTAGGTTGTTTGTCATATAGACAGTTGGCATTTTTATTATTTAATATTTTGTGAACGAAAATTATTGTAGTAATTTTGGTCCTTGTGATATATTAGTTCGATTTTGGAATGCCTGTTTCTTTGTAAAAGTATTGCTCCATTTTATAGAATATGTGATTTATTTCATATCTCATTCATTTTATGTGGTTTGAATTCAAACGATTCACATTTGAAAAATATTTTTAATAATTGTACGAAGAGAATATATTTGAATGCGATCTCACAAGTATGCCACCGTCACAATCTAAAAAAGACCATCGGGATTTGCGGATCGCAGTATAACAAATATGTAGTTAAGATTCAAACGATTCACGTTTGAAAGGTTTTAATTATTGCATTTGTTTACTCGCAAGTATGCCACTGTCACGGCCTAGGCCGTCGGGATTTGCGAATCGCAGTATAACAAATATGTAGTTGAGATTCAAACGAATCACATTTGAAAGGTTTTAATTATTGCGTTTGTGTTTGTGTTTCGCAAATATACCACCGAACACGGCCAAAGCCGCCGGGTTTGCGAGCGCTGCGTGTTGGAAAGACCGGCGACGGTTTCCCTATATAACGCGAGCGGACACGTTTCGGCACAAGCGTGGAAGATGCGGCAGAGACCCGAGACGTTTGAGGGTTTAAGGTTTAACAAGTTCGACCTTCGCGCTCGGGCTAGTACGAAAAGACAGTTAGCTACGCCGAACGGATTCGCACGGCGCCCGAAATGCAAAAATATACACCTGTATTACGGGCAGATCACCGCGACAGATTTCAGCGCGCGCCACGGAGGTTTTATGATAGCTTAAAATTCGGTTTTAATTTAATTTCTTATATTAATATAAACTAATAATTAACCCACGCTAGATAAAATCTGTTCAGTGGCAAATATTTTCGCTTACGAGTTATGAAATAGTAATTAATAATAATAGCAGAAAATATAAAAGTAAAAATAAATATAAAAACCGGATAACAATTTAGTAGAAAATATAAACACGAGAATATATGAATCTAAAAGAAAAGAACATTTGATATATATTTTATTTTATAAAAAAAAATTATAAATCCGATGTTTTATAATATTTACTTTTCTCTTTCGGTTATGTACTTTTATGATACAAATGCGAAAAATATTTTAATAATTATCCGTCTGGTTTCATAATTAAAAATTAATATAAATTAATTTTAATTAAATTAAGGTTAATGAAAATTAAATAAATCCACACTTGTTATATATTTGTCTTATGGATATTAAAAAGGGTTTCTTTATTTGGAAAAAAAAAGATCTTTAAATTCAGCTAAATTTTTACAGATAATAATTACACAAAAAATTAATTGATTATAGTATTCTTACAAATCTACTTATATTATTTGATAACTTTCACGTGCATGTTTCGGAGATACCTTTTTATCGTCAAGGTGTTATATTAAAAATTGTCCTAAAAAAATAAAATGTCAATCTACAATGTTGCTGAATTAATTGAAAAAAAATAATAATTTCCTTCATTGATTTATTATGGTTCTTAATTATTCTAATTATCTAATTGTGTTCTTAATTGTTATACACAGTTATATACGGTTCTGGTTATTCAAACTAATTATAATTTCTTTGTTGTATGCAGGATTGATAGACTTGTTCGTAATATAAACACAGACGCGTATTGTTGCACGAAATAATTATTTGAGTTTCTTGTTTTGATCTAAAATTATTTTGATTTGAATTACAAGAATAAAATTACTTCCATTTTTATTTACAAGACGGCCTGGCATATGAATTAAAATGGTCATACTACCGCCATCTAGCGGAAATCAGAGAAAGTTTTGAGCCTTCGCTAGTATTAGTCTATAGGAAGCGGTAATAGAGAGCGCAATATATATATACTCTTAGTAACGAATAATTAAAAATTGGACTTGTTTTTTTTTATATATATTCCTTTGTTTCGCTTCATTGCAACGTTAATTGAAATTGTTTTATCTTCATTAATAAATATTATATTACAATATACGTTGATATAGCTTATTTATAGGCAGAGTAGAAATAAACATCTCACTACTTCAAATTTCGTACGTATCTATATAAGGGTTGTTTTAGTTTTAGGCGCAATCTTCTTGGAAATAATACAAAAGTAAATCCGGAATTAACGATATGTGAGTTTCTTCAAGTTTTGAGAAGTCGTAACGCTATGATTGATTAAGCATTTATTGTTTTTACTATACATTGGGTGTATGTAGAAATCCTTTTGAATAGTGATAAAATAAAATAAAAAATAAATTTTTCAGGAGAGCTTTTGAATTCTTCTGGAACATTTTGGAAAAAAAAAAAAAATTTGGAAATAGATTTTTAGTAGATTAAATAGTAGTAGCATAACGAAATCATTAGCTTCATCCACCTTCATGCGTCGTCGTGGCCATTACTTTTAGATTGAGGTAGAAAGGTTGGACGTTTGGATCTTGAATAGATTCCAGTCGTATAGCAAACCGAATTATACGTTAGGAATTCTTGATTCAGTTACACACATACATCTTCTGTGGGTATCAGTGTTGGTGATGACTACTACAGCTAGTACAGATATTAGGGTTCACCTCTTCTGATTTGTAACAGTGTACTTCGTTAAACATGTTCGCGTTGTTAAAGGAACACTTAAAAATTTTATAATGTTATGTTACATATAAGTATGGGGATGATGAATACGGAACATATTAATAAAGTTGTTTTAGGTTTTCAATAAGTTTTGGGAGGAACGATATTACAGTTATACGGAGGAGTCGCGCCTGATTATTTGACAAACGCTTAACAATTTGGGGGAAGACAGGTTAGTAAGGAATAGTTATGGGAAACTTTTCTTGACATCTGGATGCACTTCTTCTACAAACATGCGTCGTCTTTAGATATCACTCTTGAGGGTTGGCTGGAAAGTTAGTTGAGACGGATAATAGTTATATATACTTTTAAGTTCTACAATTATCGAAAAGGTTGTTCCTACCCTTTTCTTCCTCTTCTTCTTCTTCGTCTTTTTCTTATTCGTATATGCTAACGGTCATATATATATTTTCTTTCCCCCTTTTATTTATACTGACTTCAACAGCGTCTTCTTCTTCTTCGGTACGAAGGTTTTCTTTATTGGTTATGTTCACTCTAGTCTTCTTCTTCTTTGAATACATACCTTTTTTATGCTTTACTTTTCAAACGCCTTCTCTTCTATAAATAGCAATTATTACAATACGTTGCAACTACTTCTTCGTCTTATGGTATGTCTTTCGACTGCTTCTCCACTTTCTTCTTCTTCTTCTTTTTCTATTACTACATTCATTTCGTCTCCTTCCATTTATCTTAAACTTTTCGACTGTTTTTCTACGTCTTTTCTTCGTCTTCTTTTGTTCTTTACTTACTGCTACATTCGCGTCTTCTTCTTATTTTTCTTTCAACTTCTTCTTCTTCGTCTTTATCTACTACTACACTCGGTTGTGACTTTTCTTCTTTATCTTATGCCTTTCGGTGGATTCATTTTCTTCTTCTTCTGTTGTCATCCACTACTTTTGCGGCTTGTTCTTCCTCTTCTTCATCATGTTACACCAACAATAAATTATGGCAGTCATTACAGTATACGTGGAATATTGAGGACAATTGCCTGATTCTACATAATAGGACATGTGTTGCGCATATGAATTGGGTTCATAGCTCAGATGAGATACAAGAGTTCATTTTGTCGCGGTTTGCAATTATAGTAGGAATATACGGTTAACCATTCACTCGGTTAAAATAGGACTATACGAGTTTCAGATAGAAGAGGTTGTATAGTTTGGGGGAAGGGGGAATAAGAATTGTATAACAGGATGGTGAACACTTGTCGGGGTACACCATGGTAGGATAGCAAGGAATAGTTATTGGAAACCTTCTTGACAACTGGGTTATGGTTGAAGCTCTACTTCTTTAACAGATATGCATCGTCTTTGGGCATCTCTTTTGAGGGTTAGCTGGACAGTTAGTTGAAACGACGTCCAACGGTTATTGAAGGGACTTGTTCATTTGCGACTAGTCATTAGAAAATTTGGAGGCGGACTGCACTTTTTCTTTTTAGAGTGGATAGCAAGTATCATCATGTTTACTCGTGTACAGGAGATATTGAGATCGAAGGGTTTGCTCTATATATTAGGAAGCTGATTGTTAAGTTTATATGAATAGGTTGTACATTAATTCGTAGGTTAACATAATTCTGGAACTTCAGATTTATCGTAGCTCGCATTTCATAGGAGAAATATACAGTTAATATTTACTCGGTTGAGTTGGTTTGTATAGCTTGAAGGGGATGTGGGGAGTGTTAGTGGGAGTATATTCTGGGGGAAGGGAGGTATATGCTGGGGAAAGTAGTATAGAGTTGCGAGGTGGTGAACACTAGGAGTGTACCATTGTAAGGGAAGCAAGGAGGATAACAAAGTGGGGGAAGGGGCGTTCCTTTTAAGTGTTGATAACAGGATGGAACTTGAGTGGTTAGCAGACACAATAATGAGATTACTGAGGCATTCAATCGATTATGAAGAATCGAACCTTTTCAGTCAATTGAAAAAATTATATACAGTCCCTTTCGCTTTCAAATCTTATATTTATATTAGTTGTACACTTTTCATTTGAATGACAGGCAGATGGTTTACAGTAGCTTTAAATAGGCAAAGAAGGTTCCATTGAAAAAGAATTTGGCACTGATAAGAACAACGATTTATTTTAAAAGGAATTTTAGAAACTCTTGATAAGTATCACGAGATATACTATCCTATTGGGTTATTTAGCAGATAGGCTTGGTCTGATAGATCATTCCTCTCTCTAAATAAGGGGGAAGCTGTGATGGTCGACATAGAGATAGATTTAATAAATTTAGAAAATCTTAAAATAATAATATTCAAAAAAAGCCAAGTATGGACATCAAAAATATATTTCTTCTGGTTTGAATCGTTTAAAAGTAAAAGCCTGATATATTTCTTCTTAAGATTCTATGTATTACAAGAGGCTAACAAAATATTGAATATTCAGCTATACAAGTAATATTTCTTAGATCTTTATTATACCATAGATATAATTCTGTGTTAAATTAATATCGTTTGCCAATCCTAATAGACTCGACCTTGTGAGTAGGTGCGAACGAGCCTTTATTATTTATGAATCAGAACAGTAAGTCTCGCGTGTAGCGGGTGCTTAACTATTATTTTAACGAAACGGACCAATCACAGGCGCGCTTTGCCTTCGACGGGTTGAGCCGGAGGCGACCGTCCTGTTGACTGAATCCGGCCAATGGCGAGCGCCGGCGGTGAGGTCATCGCTCATAGGATGAGTCACTGCACTAGCGTGGATTTCGAAGATATGGTGCAATCGAGAGTATAAAAGGAGCGAACACGATATACTCAGCCCTTCAGTTCGAGACCAGACTTGCGAGCGGGAGCGCTGCCCAACAGACTACCGACGGAGCCCCGAGTTCCAGAACAGCATTTGCGGACGGAGTTGCTGCCCGGACGTATGGAGGAATCTACCATTCATCAGTACCAGAGAGGATCATACCGCCACTGTGTAACAGCTAAGGAACACATTTATATTATCTATCGATTAATTATTTTCACTATTGAAATGTATTTATTTTGGGAAGATTTAAAATCGGAGCAATAATGTATAATTAATATCACGATTTCTTGTGTGATCTTGGCTCAATTCGTACGGGAATATCTCCCAAACGAATATATTTTGATGCATGGGGATTTTCATACCATTTGTATTAACAATTGATTTTACGGAGCTCTATAAGCAGTGCTTAATAGATTCATAATATTGTCGACGCGTTATGTATTGCATAACCAGATATCAATCCAAATCGTACGAGAAATTCTTCCGAACGAATATATTTTAAAGTATGGGGATTTTCAAACTATTTTTTACTAATAATTGAATACACGTAATTCTATAAGAAATGCTTAGTAGCCTTATAATAATTGTGTTGCGTAAGTATTGCGCAATCCGATCTTCAGCCAAGTCTTTATGATTTGAGTACCTCGGTACATCTGGCTTAACAAGTAGCTTCAGAACGACGAGTAAAGGACAGAATGGGGAGGTCTAACTGAAATTGGAGTTTTCTGGTTTACGAACGTTGAGCTAGGTGAGGTTGTGGATGACGCTCGTGTCATAAGCCTGGAATTCGCGCAAGCCCCTGTGAGGTACTCTTAAAAGCGGGACCTCCCTTGTTGATCGGAGTGGCCACTAGACTCGACCTTCGCGCCTCATCCTGCTCAAAAACAGCGTAAACCAACGTCGTGAATTCTCTGACTTTGGAAGGATTTCCATGCTTGAATGCTGTAAAACCTTGATAGAAAACGTTAACTTCTATTTCGTCCTCTGTAAGAAAGACAGGGCCAGAATAAATATAAAAATCATTCACTCATATGGAATAGCTGGGATATTATAAATATGTTACTAACACCCTAACATTTGACCAAAGTAAATGTTGCAAGATGCAGAATCGTGGGACGCCATTCTGAAAAGGCATAATGAGATTGCACAATAATTTGTAACATCGCTGACTATGCCCGCAAAGGAGGCTAATGTCGTCATCAATTCGTACCAAAAGAGTACATGATTCTTCAAACACCGGCCTAAAAGAAAGGCGCCTCAAGACAACACACATCATCAGAAACTCGTACCAAAAGAGTACGGCCTTCTCAATTATAAGCCTAAAAGAGAGGCGTCACAGGATCACATCTCGTAAAGAAGAGATAGAGTCTCGGGATGCAGTAAGTTCCGGAGGAACAAGGGGGGCCGTTTAGTCACTTAGGAAGTCGGCCACCGGGTTTAGGCGGGCGCGGGGCCTCTACCCCTCTCAGCAGAGATGCTGAGGGTTTAAAAAACCAAAATTTAGCATTCAAAGAAACTATTATTTTATATAAACTCACGGGCTGTTATAAAATTCCTACGAACAAACCATCCCCGAGACCTTATCTACTTATTTATAAAGAAGTTTCGCTTCAAAAATGTCGTATTTCGTAAATAGCAAATATATGTATTATTTTCTCACGCAATTAATATGAACAGGTTCATGCACGTCTAGAACGAAACCATTCAAGGTAAGAATTTGCTAATACAAAGTGTTTATAATTATTAATTTCAGTGTTATTTAATATGTGTGAATTTTTCCCTTTGCGCCGTTCGAACGATTTTACTGGTTTGTCTCAAATCGAAAATGTTTTATTTCTAATACACGAATTCTTTCTAGTGAACGTATTTTATTGTAACATAAATGTATCGATTATTAGGTTCGTTAGATGTTTTTATTACGTAATATTATGCAATTGTTTCCACACTGCTCCTATAAAAGAATTTGAAGTTATTACGATACACAACGGGGTCCTTCATCCATTAGACGAATCATGTGCCAATTCAACGACGTATTACGAATAGTATATATTGTATTTATCGAGATTTAGTCGCATTTATTATTTCTAGTGAGGTTTTTAGTATTGGTTCCAGGCGCCATTATGAGGCGGAAATAGTTCATATTCATAGCCCGACTGCAATAGGTATTTTTGTCGCGTAAGAGGTAGCACTTTTAGGAATATAACTGTGTTTCATGTTTCGTCCCTGACGGACAGGATGGTATAGCTGTGGCTATTTAGGTAATATACTTAGTAAATGCAAAGGGCAGTAGGTATTGTCAATTTCGTCTGTGAACCCAAGATGTTAGAAATGTTTTCAGTTAATATTAGAAATATTTTAGTTAATATTTTTAGTTAATTTTGCATTCAAAAGCGAAATTTTCACAGAATAATTATTTCCAGTTAATAATATATATTTTAGTTAAATGTATAGCTAGCACAGGCAGAGAATTAATATTGTATAGAATACAATATTTTTAATATTTCAAGAAGGTATAATATTTTATTCCGCGATCCTTTTATAGTTACAGCGTATCTGTCGACCTCGGCCGTTGCCACCCGCGCCATACAACTATTTTCGCTAACATCATACGGCAAATGACTTTATTCATTGCAATGAAATTTATATTATTTAATATTATTTTCCACGACGTATTTTTGACGGGTCACCCCATAGGATTCATCACATTGTTAGCCTCGGCCAGGAGTTGGCAAATTAATTGAATATAATAGCTATAATTAAATATCAACTCGCGACGATTAAGCAACGGCCTTTTAAATAAATTATTAATACAAAATTCATCGTTAATACTTTAGGAAGACCCACTATCTATCTGGTTCATCATAGTGCTTACCGTGACCAGGAGAACGATTTATATTGAAATACAATAAAATGCTTAATAATATTAATTGAACATCATTTCGACATTAAATACAGTCCGCTCGATTTGATTAGGATACCCTACTGGCTACCGGGATCATTACAGTGTGTACTGTACTGGTGAAACTTGAGAAGCCTTTTAAAATAATACAAGAATAATTGGAGCAAATCGAATCAGTTATAAAATGTATTATTACTATTTATATTGTCTATCTGGTAACTGTAGAATATATATTTTGTAGTTTCATATACAAAATGTACTTTTATTCTACTTCGCGTATCAAAGCAAAAGCTACGACAATATATTAAACCGATGGTTCATTGCAAGTAATATATAAAATAAATAAGGAATACTAATGAGTTAATATACAACCCTTTGACTCACCCTTTAACATTTTAAAACTAATTTGTTGGCAGTCACACAATGAAAAAAAAAACAAACCCATAAAAACCAAATTTATATTTTACTCCCTTTCTTTGTAAATTGAGTTTACCATCACGTAATTAAATAATTGATTCACTGAAAATGTCTAGACAAATATCTATGTCAAAAATTTCTTAAAAATATCTCTTTATTATTTGATTTCTTCCCAAAAAACCGAATTTTGCTGTCATCTGTGAACCAATTGTCATAAACTTTCGAAATTCGTAGTGAAGTACCTATTACACCGATGGAGTAGTTTAAATTTTAAATATTCCGTGACGTCATCAGGCCGCCGCAAACTTTTCTGTAATGATTCCAATTTTAAAAAAACCATTAAAATTTCTAAAAATCCAAAATTATATTATAATTATTTTTTTAAGAAAATTTTAATAAATCATTTTTATCGTCGCCACGAGTCTGCTTGCACAAATTTTCAGCTCGATTAGATCATGAGAAAAGGGTTAAAAATCGATCCAAAGTTTTTTCGTCAGACAAGCAAACAGACGCTACGAGTTAAAAGAAAGGGAGTAAAAAAGTAACCCATAAAAACGAAGTTTTTACTATACTCCCTTTCTTTGTAAAATATAACAAAAATTAAAGACGAATTAAAACATATAACATAACACTAAACATACAGAAATTTAATATATTTCTAAAATGTCAGATGTCAAAATACTTAGTCAGAATCAGATTTGAGTAATGTAGAATTCTTCAAAACTAAGCAGAAATCTAAAAGAAATAAATTATTATTTGATTTTTTTCCAAAAACCCCAATTTTGCTGCCATCTGTGAACCAATTGTTTTGTAAATTTTCGAAATTCGTAGTGATGTACCTATTATACCGACGGAGTAATTCAAATTTAGAAAATATTCCGCGACGTTATCGGGCCGCCGCGCCGTTGCTAATCAAACTTTTCTAATGATTCCAATTTAAAAAAAACAATAAAATTTCTCAGAATCCGAAATTATACAAAAATTATTATTTTTTTTAACAAAAATTTGATAGATTTTCTTGAACGTCACCACGAGTCTGCTTGCCAAGTTTCAGCTCAATTGGATCACGGGAAAAGGGTCAAAAATCGATCCAAAGTTTTTGTTGACGGCAAACCGGCAAGCAAGCAGACGCCACGAGTTAATATAAAGGGAGTAAAAATAGCGTGCGAAGTTTGCAAAAATTATTATGGTAGTGACTGTAGACTACAGGTATGGAATAATTATTGCGTGTTTCGTTATTTCATTACACTCATAAATGAAAGCCTTTGTGCATTTCAAGTTCTCAGTAAAATATTGCGTTTTTTTATGTTAATTCATTTGATAAACACATTAATAATTAAAGAATTAATAGTTTAAAAAAAATCATTTTAAATGTTGACTTAAACTACAAATTAGTATATACATATATACTTATAAAATTTTGACTCTTTTTGATATTTTTGTCCTTATCTTATCTATTATTTAAAATACAAAACTTCACTCCTTTTACTCAAATTCTAGAATTCCTTTTCATTTTTTCTGGTTAAACTTCTCTCTTATTTTTCATTTAATATTTTTTAATTCTCCAGAAAGTATGAAACAGAGAAAATTAAAACCAAAATGTTCACCAGGGCGGTAATGCAAACCATGATTTGATGTACTCGGGGACTAGAGACGATAAGTTGCTTTTTTAAATTTCTGTGTAATTTTGCATAAAGCAGCCACCGTAAGAAACTTTTACAGAATAAATGAATTATTTTTTTAAACCCCTTTATAAAAAATCTTTGAAAAATAACTGCTTGAATCTTTTAAAATTAAAAATGATTTTGTTATTAAACATAAAAAACTGATGAATGTGCCGGCAGGTAACGCCACATTTCTCTGATTTAATTTTGTTAAGTATGGAGTTTCCCAGTATATCTAGCGCTGGTAGCGCCTGCTCAATACACAATACGGCAATTATACGTTCACGCGTGCGCACCGGCAAACAAAACAAAAATGTCGTGTTGCAGCTTCGCAGGTGAAAACACGTATATGGAATATGTTTATAATATATGGTTTTATATAAACTAAACATACGTTTCACTTCTAATTAAAGAATAGCTGATACAAATTAAAAGCGTTTTAAAATAAATAATAATGTGAAGATACACTATATAATAATAAAATGCCAGTAACCTTAGCCACGTAGATGGTGAAAACATCTTCTATGTAATTGGTAAATAATATTTGTAGATCATTGAAAGATTTGGCAGTTACTTCGTGGTTCAATATTTTAAATTAAAATATGATTTTATTTTTACTTTGTAATACACAAACAATATGATGTTTCGAGAGGAGTAGTCTAACTGTTATTAAGTATGTGTATTACAAAGTCAAACAAAATCATATTTTTAATTAATATTTGTAGAATTTTATAAAATACTAGTCGTTCGTACCCGGCGTTGCCCGGGTTTAGGAATTAGCTAAAAATAAGTTCGTGGGGGTACACAAAGGTTACATTGTTTTGCAGTCTTTAATAAAAACAATGTTTCGTTTGTCACCAAGTTGTCAACCGTTGCCGAATGCTGTGGATTTAAAACAGAAAAATTTAATATTGTTTCCAAAGCGTACGGACCTCTTGAACCTAAATTAATTTTTTCCCCGTTTAATATTTTACCTAAAATGTCACACCCGAAAATAATGTGAATTTCCGAGTCCTGAGAAGAACCATCATCCGAAATTACTATGTGACTACAGGAGATACCTAATCTCCTGGCTAGCTAGTAGGCTTCCGCAGTACCGCCACCGTAACCAATAATAATGGGTGACCCGAATGTTCAGGCCGAAAATGAACCAAAAAAATATGCCGACTATCTTCAGTAGATTTCCCGCCGATACCTACTAAAGGTCTTTGAGTGTAATGCCGCTTTAAACCCAAAGTTGTCACGAAATTGCTTTTGTTGATGGTCACTTGTGACCCGAGATCAAGAAGTGCGCGCGCGGGTATGAAACATTTTCGTGACGTTCTTATTTCAATGGTAATAAAATATTGTCTGGTAACCTTGGTAAGGAAGCGACATTACATGCCTGTAATTGCTAGGCCGAATCTCTACGAGACCGTACAGGACTAGTCTCTCCTCTACCGTTCCGCAATGCATAGGCAGGGCGTAGACATCCAGCTGGATTATCATCATCTCGAGAACGCGTGCCACCTGATAGCAAATTGTTCAACGGGCCCGCACGTCTGTCACATATAGGTGATGATCTGCCCGTGCAGATCGACTTATGATGTCCGATGCTGCCACACGTACACGGTACACTCCGATCGCAGTTTATTGCCTTATGTTTCCCAAAACAACGATAACATAAACGATTAACACCGACCCAATTTCTGCGATCTGTTTTCGATAAATTTCCGAATTTATGACATTGATTGATCTTGTAGCCTGAGACATTACAAAACAAGCATGTTATCATCTCTCTTCCGTTTTCGATAATGAAAGTCACCTTTTTGGATACGTGAGATGTACGCTCGTGAAGATATGACAATTTTCAGTTATAGAATTGTAGTCTGTGTGTGAAGACGAATATCAAGTTTTAAAATTTTAGCAATGCATAAAAATATTTTCAAAGAAAAAATCTACTTTTTGTAAGAATTTTTAATTTGTAATTTTCTAATAGTTACTAATTTTAGTTTTCTAATAATTACTAATTACTTTTGCAATAATATTTATTTTATCTTCATCCATTTTTAGCAACCATGAGTAAATCAAGAAAGTATTTGGAATTATTGATAGAAATTTCTAACATCGATGAAGAACATTCCGGTACTATCTCTGAAGAAAGAGCATTTAAAAGCGAAAGTGAACATGAATCCGAGACTTCCGAATCCTTCGAGAGCGAAATGACAGAAGAGTCATCAGAAGAAGAAAACATTCCAGGTCTTGGTAAAAAAAGAATGCGCATTTCCTCAAGCACCGACTCCGAGAAAAAGTCATCCACCTCCAAAAGCAATACAACATAACTACTTTGCTGTCGATGGAACACAATGAATGGGCTTTGACGCACGTGGGTCCAGCGGTAGACTACCCATTTACACAGTATTCAAAGGTGTCGCAGGACCTACTGGATATTCCAAAAGAAATGTGATGTCGGGTCATGTGCGAACTGCCTTCGAACTAATAATTGATACGCGCATGTTAGAACATATCAAAAACTGCACAGAAACAGAAGCGCATCGTATTCTAAAAAAGAATTAAACCATTTCAATTGAACAATTGAGGATTTAAGTTAAATAAAACACTTAAATAAATCGTTTAATACGAAAAAATGAAATACTTATGTGCAACCGTCAATTTGACGGGTGCCGTAGAGATAGGTATACGATTTTAATAATTTTAATGTTTTGCAAGTCTGATTTTTATAATTTTCTAGTACTTGCTCTTCCATTTTTGTTAGCAGATTATATTATTTTGTAGGTACTTTATTTATTCATCCGGTCGATACTTTTGTATGTCCTCTTCCTTTATTATTTGTATTGTTTTTTTATTATCTGCCTCACGTTTTATTAGTATTTTACAATTTTTTACCCAAATGTATTTGTATTTGTCTTTGAGTGCTATTTTTGTTCTATAAAATATTCTTTGTAAATTTGGCATAGGGAGTTTGTTTTTTATATTTTTGTGAGTGACGGTTCATTTCAATTCTTGAAATTTACTTACAGTAGGACAGTCATAAGGTTTTGTTGAGAATCGTTTTAATAATTATTTTTTGCATTATGATTAATGGGTCTGCACCAACACGTAATATACCATTTTAATAATATTTTTGTTCAATATATTACGTAGGTTATAAAAGACATAGATCAGTTTTCTCAATCGTTCCACGGTCAGATTGACATGGTCTTGCCATTTGACATGTTTGTCAATTGTAATTCTCAAATATTTAATGTTAGACTTAT
>JADDOH010011363.1:0-12343 GCA_016648135.1 Agrypnia vestita | reverse complement strand
GAAATCAGATTGACTATGTCTTGATTGATGATAGGTTTCGAAATTGTATTAAACGAGTCACAACATTCCCGGGTGCAGACATCGGATCTGACCATAATCCATTAATAGTTGATATCAAACTAAAACTAAAGGTTGTTAAGAAAAGGAAGGAAAATAATAAAATTGACACATCAAAGCTACAAAATTGCGTAAATAGAAATACTGTTTCAAATCAACATAATGAAAAACTACGACAAATATCGGAAAACACCAACACCGATAGCGTTGAAACGATATGGAAAGAGTTCAAAGACATAATGAATAATATTTGTAATGATCAACTAAAAAGCAGCCAAATGGTTCGAAAGAAGAGCTGGATGACTGATGAAATTCTAGAGTTGATGGAGCAGAGAAGAAAAGCTATGAATGATCCGAATAAATATAGAGTTATCCAAAAAAAGAAAAGCAAAAGAGGAATGGGTTAAACAGCAATGCGAAGAACTAGAGAAACTAAACGAAATACACGATGCGTTCAAAAAAGTAAAACAACTGTCTGGCCTCAATAAAAAACGAACACCCGCATGTCTAACGGATGAGTCTAATAATCTGATCTTAAATGACTCTGATATTACTAAGACGTGGGAAAACTATATAAGTACACTTTTTGACGATAACAGACCTGAAGTCTGTTTGAATGCATTACAATCTGGACCAGCAATAATGAAATCTGAGATCCTCTATGCTATTTCTAAAAGTAAAAATAAAAAAGCCTGTGGACCGGACGAAATACCTACTGAAATTTTGAAATTAATTGACGACAAAAATATTGAGTACTTGTTAAAGCTGTTTAATATTATTTATGACACGGGGGTCATCCCCCAAGATTGGCTTAAATCTACATTCATCACTCTCCCTAAGAAACCGCACTCCAAAAAATGCGGGGATTATCGTCTGATCAGCCTTATGAGTCATGTGTTAAAAGTATTTTTAAAGATTATACATTCACGAATAAGATTAAAATGTGAATGTGATTTGGATAAATCCCAGTTTGGCTTCAGGAGTGGTTTTGCGTGTTTCATTGATTATGAAAAGGCGTTTGATAGAGTGTAACACGCGGACCTTATCAAGATGCTCCAAGAGCGTGGTATTGATGACAAAGACATTAACATTATTAAAAACCTATATTGGAACCAGGAAGCTATCATCAAGTTGGAAACTAGCTCAACAAAGTCTACACCAATCAAACGTGGAGTTCGACAAGGGTGTATACTGTCACCTATGTTATTCAATTTATACTCCGATCTAGTATTCAAGGAGGCTTTGCATGACATAGAACTGGGGGTCAAGGTTAACGGTGTACACGTCAATAATATCAGGTATGCGGATGATGCAGTCATTCTGGCAGATAGTATGGAAGACTTACAAACACTCGTAAACAGAATTAATGAGGCTGGTGTGAGACTGGGTCTTAACATGAACGTGAGTAAAACAAAGTTCATGGTGTTTAGTAGGCAAGATCACACGGGAGCACGCCTCACATTGAATGGGGCTGGTATAGAGAGAGTGACAAAGTTTAAATACCTTGGAAGTATCCTAGCGGAAGACCTCGACCCAGAAACCGAAGTCAAATGCAGAATTGAAGCATCGCGAGCTGCTTTTAACAAAATGAGACAGATATTCTGCGATGACAATCTTAACCTGAAACTTCGACAGCGACTGGTCAAATATTATATATGGTCAGTCCTGCTGTACGGAGTGGAATCGTGGACCCTCAAAGTGAGTAGCATGAACCGGCTGGAGGCGTTCGAAATGTGGATACATCGGAGAATGCTCCGGATACCCTGGACGGATATGGTCAGCAACACAAGAGTTCTTCAAAGAGCTAGAGTGAATAGAGAGTTGCTGACAAATATCAAAATCCGAAAGGTATCGTATTTGGGTCATGTGCTCAGAGGAGAAAAATATGAATTGCTCCACCTGATTCTTATGGGCAAGATAGAGGGTCGTAGAGGTGTTGGAAGGAGACAAATTTCCTGGCTCCGCAATATACGCGACTGGACGGGCATAAGAAGTGTTGGAGAGCTGTATCGTGCTGCCCAGGACAGGGACGCTTTCTCTCGGGTGATAGTCAACGTTGGGGGGACCTGACATGACACCAAAAGAAGAAGAAAGAGAAGATATATAAATAGGGGCTGGAACACGAAGTATTGCATCAGGGTCAGAAAGCATATAATATTTTTTCAATGAAAATTCCTGTGTCAATTTTTTTTAATCTAGATTAAAAGTAATATTAGATTTATATTAAGCCCGCCGACAATCAGTTTATCTGCATTTATTTTTTTGTTTACAATTTATATGTAATCTGAACTCAAATTTGAACTCGCGTGCCAATAATAAGGTTCGTCTAAATTACGTAAGAACGATTTTCAGATTTCTGTACCTTCAATCATTTGGATTTATTTAATAAGAATACACTTTTTTTTCATCACTAATTTGTTAAAAACCAACATATTTTGGGGCCAATGGTTTCTTCATTAGAATACTATGTTCTAAAAATTAAAAATCAAAAATTGAAGTATAGAAAATAAAAAAATTAAAATAAATGTATGTGAAATGAATAATAAATTGAAAATTCGAACCTCGTACTAACAATTTAAAGATTCCTGGAAAAATAACTATGTATCACAAAATCTTGATGGTGTGATAATAAATATCTGTTTTTTAAAATACCCACCAGATGACATCCAAACAAAATAAATTTACCGCAATTATTAATTTTACTAGCAGTGAATATTAAATCAGGAGTTACAAAAAAATGTTTTTTTTAATGTAAAAGTACCGTCGTTTTTAACGCGTAATGATATAATTAATAATTCAATAATACGACGATAATGCGGGGATTATAGGGCAATCAGTCTTTTGAGCTCGGTTGGAAAACTATATGGAAGATTTTTGAGAGAAACAATAAGCTCGGTGTTTGTGAAAGAAATTGAGATGGTCGTAATGGACACAGATTGGATAAAATTGGAAAAACCTTAATTAAAAATATTTGATAGTCAAATACAAGCATCTGAGGAACTATTTTCTCTTCATTCGAGATTGTTTAAAAACTTTGATAATAAATTACTCTACGAAATTTTCAATATTTTCCCGAATTTGTAACTATTATTCCGAAGATATTTTTCTAATTCACGGAAAAGCAAGCAATAATACATATGGAACCGAGACGTATGCGGCGACAATTATAAAAATATTTTATAAATTTTGCCTGGGAGAACTAGTGGGTAGATCGTAACTTTTCAGGAAACGGTACAGATGCTTCACATGACGGCGTAGCCGCAAAATCAACAAATAAACGTTTTAAGAAAAAAGACAATCACAGAGCTGGATTACGGTTCCGGTTGAATACGTTTGGGAAAAACAACACGTGCGTCATGGGCGGTACAAAGTGGTACGGGGGGAGGGAGTTTGGGTTAGAAAGCCGCGTAGTAAGGTTGATACAGGAGATAGTCTGGGAAAAAACGTGGAGATAGTGGAGAACCGCTGCTCGAGGACTTGTGAAGTTTCACATAGGACCATCACCATACCTACTGAAGTCACTAGGATACAAATATATTAGAATATCCAGGAGGAATAAGGATTGGAAATAATATATTTCGACACGAAACGATGAGATCAGGATGCCCACTAAACTAAAGATAAGGCTTATATTATAATATTATTGTTTCGCCTTCCATTGTTTCGTTATGTTTTCACTGTACCGTTATTCAGGAATTGTAATTTTATTTGTATTTATTTGGGATTGACCACGGGCGTTGTTGGGGGCGGGGTTGGGGGCGAAACTCGAAATTTAACGGGAAACTAGAAGCTGTATTTCGCTACTAATTATTTAACTGTAATATGCATCTATTGTGATCGGTAAGTTTAATATAAAATTTTGGAGTGACAGTCGCTTTACATATAGGAATGCAGCTACGGCTCTAGAGTAATGATTGTAATTGACGCAGTTATTTATATCCCCCGGATTTTCTATAACTGTAATGTGTACCTATTATTGAGCATTGTTAATAAAACGACTTGGTATGGGGCGTTCGTTCTCAGATGTTGAACCTAAATCTCGTTCTTTTAAGAATTACGTAATAATTATGTAAGAAAGTAATATTCCACTACCGTAATTTGGAGTCGAGATTTATTATTCGCATTCACCATTTTTGGGATACTTTGAGAGGGAGCCAGCTGGAATAATCCATTGATTTTTATGATTACATTTTTTGTAGTTATTATTGAAGCATATTGAGTCTGAGAAATTTGATTTCAACGTAATGTATAGATGATTCTACGATTGATTGTGTGGTGTCTGTTCAATAATGTATGGCATTTTACAACTGAATGGTGATCAATGTAATTATGATGATGTGCGGCTTTGTCTTCCGCCGCGGACTACGATGATAAAGAACGACGGGATCGTGATATTTTGACTTTAGTTTTCAGATCAAAAATAGACCGGAGGTGCTGCCAATTTTCCTAGGGATCTACAACCAATTAATCGCAGCCGGACCTTTAAGAGAATCAGTAACGGGAAATTAATTTTGGCCCCTCAAAGGAACAAGGAAGAGGAATTCAAATCAAGGAAAGGATACCCGAGACTTGCAAGATAACGAAAGTTAAGACTTTTATTTATTTTATTAACTATTTGCTCTGTTATCAATGGAATATTTATTAGAGAAGATGATTCGATTTTTTACATTGCTTTTGCGGAAAATTCAACGTGGATTTATTTAGCTTATTTATACTAACCGCGGGTTTTGTAATACTTTATAGATCGCATTTAAAAGAAAATTGCCGCATTAATAATTTTGTTTTATTTAGAACCGCATAATCAATTGAAATCCATTCGTCATATTATTATTTTAGTTTTATTTAAAATCATCTAATCAATTGAAATACATTGTTCACTTTATCCAGTTATTTTGTTTATAATTTGCGCTGTACAATCGGGTTTATATAGGAATTCCGTAAGAGAGTATGGAGTGGAGAGATGTAACTAGAGATCGGTGGATATCTGGGTTGTGTAATCGGACAGGGTGAAATAGTATTTAGCAACGCGGGAAGTATGCTTGGAATCTGGCGCAAGCCCCTGTGGGGTGTCTTTAAAAGTAGAACCTCTCTTGTAGACCGGAGTAGTTACAATCCGACCATTACGAAGTCATCCTATCCAGACGGCAGAGTCCAACGTCATGATATTCGCTGTCTCTAGGAGGATTTCCATGTATGGATGTTGTGAAACTTTGGAAGTTAATACTCTCTTATTTCGCCGGCCAAGCAGGGACAGGATTAGAAAATATAATTCATAAATTCATGACTAGGATGGGATGTTACTAACACCTTTTATTTGACCATTTTGTCTTCACGAAATGCAGTACCATGGCACGCCCTTCTCGTAACATGAAGAGGTTGTTCCACATTTTGATACCATCATTGTCTTCAAATAGTACAAAAGAAAAGAAAAACTGACTCTCCATTTTAGTGAGGGAAAGTATCACGAGATGTCATCAGTTCCAAGAGGAAACGAGAGGCCTTGGTCAAAAAGGTAGAAGGCCATCGGGATCTGAGCGGGCTAGGGGCTCTAATCTCCCCTGGATTTGATATCCGGGGGGTATTTATAACAAAAGAAAGAAGTCTATTTTCAATAAATAAATATAGAATCACGGGCTAATTTAATCATCCTTCCCTCATTTTCATATATAAGACCAACACTGCTTCTATAAAAGAATTTGAAGTTATCACGATCATACACAACGGGTTCTTTCGTCCGATGACGATCAATGTGCCAAATCAACGACGTATTACAAGTAGTATAGATTATATTTATCGAGATTTAATCGCATTTATTATTTCTAGTAAGGATTTGAGTATCGGTGCCAGTTTCCATTATGAGTCGGAAATAGTTCATAGTTATAGACGCCAGCTTTTGGTGTTCCCGCCGCGTATTAGACAGCATCCTTAGAAGTATAATGATGTGTTTTATTTCGACCAGCCGTACAGAATTTAGTATAGTTACAGTTATTTGGCATTTACACATCGTAAATGCAAAGATAGCGTTATACATTAACATCAATGCCGGAATCGGATCAGAGTTATTGAAATGTTTTAATTAGTAACGTCTTCATATTCAAAATCTTTGTAGTCAATACTCAGGAGCAATATAGTATTGTCTCGGTAATTAGGTTATAGAAACATATTTCGTAAGAAGAAATCGTATAGAAGATTATTCTCTTAAAATATATTTTGTATTACACTTATTCAGCTACAGTAACTAATTGAATTTTCGGTAGTGACCGCAATCTATATCAAATTTCACTTACACGGTACATCATGTAAGAATATGATTTATATTGAATTGCAATGAAAAGCATTATATTATCAATTTACTTCGCTTTATATCTGTGGTGCCGGACCAGAAGATATACTAAATTACTATATTTAACAGCATCGCACCACTATCTAGCAGCGTCATTACAAAATTGTATAGGACGAGCAAAGAGCTTTTGTGAGTAGAAGAGAATGCACCGATCAGATATTTTCTCTAAGAGTGTTGACGGAAAAGTTTTTAGCGAAAATAAACAACTTTTCTGTGCCTTTGAAGATCTGCAAAAAGCTCACAAAAGAGTTTTTATATGAAGCTTGTGGTACTTTTGGTTAGATACGTTGAAAATTAAACTCATATACGTAGTTACATCCCTACACATTAATCTTTCACACCATGATTTTATATTACAAAAGATACCAAGGGTTGCGTAGTGTCTCCGTGGCTGTTCAACTGGAACGTATAAATATAAGACCAAAAATTAGTGACATTAATGACAAATGGTGAACAAAATTTACAGAGTCAGTAAGCAGGATGTTTGAGAAATGCAAAAAAAACGTCATTTTATTAAATAAAAAAGTTATATTTTTCGCGGAGAAAAGTAAGACACCGTGTGAAATAATAGTAGGCAATGAATGTTTAGAACAAGTAGGTGAATTTGTGCTTTTGGGAAGAATGTTCGATAGAAGGGAGAAAGCTGAAAAAGATATCGCGAGGGCGATGTCTGCAGGGAATAAAGCAAATGGCTCTTTGGGATATTATTGATGAAGATATAGAAACATTTAAAAAGAAACTAAAAAAATATATGATTCTTATATTTGAATAAAATTTATAGTAATTACCTACCTATACGTAATTCTGTTTATCTTTAAATAAAATGTCGCTTTGTTTGATACCATTTTATTGAGTTATTACCAACTACATAGTTTTAGCTCACAGCTGGCCTTCATCAGGATCGAATATATGCTAATGAATATACCCTGATGAAGGCTCAGCTGTGGGCTGAAACTAGTTGGTAATAACTCAATAAAGTGGTGTCCAACAAAGTGATATTTTATTTAAAGATATCGTGTCTCACTACAATGTTCTTGCTTCGTGCGAAAATTAATTCTGTTTATATTGGGAAATATAAATTCTTATATTACCTACTTAAAGAATAAATAAAAATAAAATAAAAATATTATTTATGTTTCATAGAGGCGAAGCTATTTGTATGAAAACGTGTATAGGTTTTTATAGGGTGGTTCAGATCTTATGACCTGTATGAGTTGGCTTAATTGATCACTTTATACAATGTAACGTTCACTAATACCACCGTAAGAACATCGACACATCAAACTTTTAAAGTTGTATTTATATGTTTTAAATCAGTTGCTTTCATATTTTCGAATGCACTATGCTAGATAGTCCTTCCCATGACAAGGTATATATTGATTTCGCAGCTGATAATGGTAAATGATAATTTAAAGTGAAATATTCTTTTTAGTGTACGAGTATATATGATATTCTTACGAATTATTTAACATGTACACTAAAATACGCTTGAAATTTATTTTGATTAATTTAATTTCTTTCATAGACCGGTTATTATTTTATTTGTTTTTAACAATTTTTTCTTACGGTGAAATTGGTGAACGGTGCATTTTGTGAAGTGATCACTTAAGCCAGCTCATACAAGTCCTGGGCTACTCTATAAAGACTTAAGACCATACATTTTCCATATAAATAGTTTCGTCTCTGTGAGACTTCTACAAGTCTTTTTAATTAATAATTATCCCTCTACGGACGAAATCCAGTAATTGTCAATAACCAATAAACAACCAATAAAAATCATACCATACATATAAAAATATTGTTAAAAAAATTTTAAACGCAAAAAAATATTTTTTTTATAAATGAGAGTTGCCTGGTTTTGCTTTGGGGAAACGTGTTGAAAATGTATGCGTTTAAAAATATTTTCATGCCTTTGTTCTCACTCCGTCATTCATACTAATTTCGCAGGCGCCTTCTTAATGGGTTCACGCGCAATATGTGCTTCCAGGACGTTTCATTAACGTACGCACGTTGGGAGCTCGTGAATTCAAAGAAACATACTCCGCCATGTTTCACTTATTCCCGCCCTCTCCCGCCGTGGATTCTAATTGAATTTATAGGTTAATATAAATTTGGGCCTCCCGCGCGCCCGACTCCGGCCCTGGTGCGAGCACCTTAATCCCGTTGCCGGCATTTTGTTTCAAAGGGGCAGGCAGTTAGTTAATAAAATGATTTGTATTTATTAAATTACTTCCTGTTTACCCTTCGCGCGAGATTCGTACTTTAAAGTATCTCACATCTACACAAAATAGATATTTACGCTCCTTTTTTTAACTCGTGGCTTCTGCTTGTCTTCTTGTCTTCTTGGCTGACGAAAAAACTTTGGATCCATTTTAAACCCCTTTACCGTAATCCAATCGAGCTGAAACTTTGCAAGCAGACTCGTGGCGACGATCAAGAAGATCTATCAAATTTTCGTTAAAAAAAATTAATAAATTTTTGGATTTTTAAATTTTGAATGTTTTTTTCATACAACTTATTAAGTTGTATGAAAATATTTCAACGCGTCTGGTAGACGCGAAACCTGATTAAAGTATAATTTTGGATTTTTGGAATTTTTTTATTACTCCTTTTCGTAGCGTCGGCAGACCGAAGCCCAACGCGTAGGTTAAGCGCCAAACCAGTTTCCACTAGTAGGTAAATGAGAAAGGGAGTACAATAAAAACTTGGTTTTTATGGGTTACTTTTTTACTCCCTTTCTTTTAACTCGTAGCGTCGGCTTGCTTGCTTGTTTGCTTGCTTGACGAAAAAACTTTGGATCGATTTTTAACCCTTTTCCCGTAATCAAATCGATTTGAAACTTTGCAAGCAGACTTGTGGCGACGATCAAAAAGATCTATCAAATTTTTGTTTCAAAAAAAAAAATTATAGTACAATTTTGGATTTTTAGAAATTTTAATGGTTTTTCAAATTGGAATCATTACAGAAAAGTTTGCGGTGGCCTGATTACGTCACGGAATATTTAAAATTTGAATTACTCCGTTGGTATAACCGTAGACGTCGCTTTTATCTCGACAGGATATATTAACCGCGATGCCCCCGGACAATATAGTGTCAGTCTCCTAACTACTCCCGGCGTCAGCCGGATGCCTTGTTCCGTCGAGTCTTTATCATTGTCTTTATTATTGTAATTCTGTATAATTTGCAGGTAATTGTTTTATCGAATAAATAAATTTATTAAACTTTCCACGACTTCGGGAAATTCCCGTTTAACACGGGTGATGACCATAAAGCAATTTTCCCTCATTTCCATCGATGTCAACAACCAAAATTATTTATGCACTACGCTACCAAAGACACCCCCAAACAGGTATTGCAAAATAGCACGCATTTAGCACACCTTAAATTTCGATAAAAAAAAAAGAGTAGCTTGTTGGTTTTATGGTGAGGACTCTCGCCTCGTAAGCCTCGTGGTCGCGGGTTCAAACCTCTCTCCGGACAATCAAGTTAGTCCCATTTTCATAACACATAACACAAGAATATTAATGTGACACGTATTCCGTGTTCGCATCCCTATTTTTTTTTAATTCAATAAAAATTGACGTCAAATATTTGATGATTCTGATGATCACTTATTATCCTACATCTACATCCTACAATTATCCTACATCTTTCTTCATATTGTCATCATACTCGAGGCTTAGTCTTCCCATCAGTCTGTCCCCCGTGGGAGATACATTAATCGATTATCCTTTTTGGAATTCACAAATCCTGCATCTTTGGCAGGTGTTCCACCCTCTTCTATCTGGTTTGGATCTGGATATCTATAAAATTTATCATTGTAACGAATTCCCAACATAACTCATTTTACGACTCCATGGATACGCCGCAAGATTTTTCTTTTGTAATTGTCGAACAGCTTAGCGTCCTTCGCACGATACACTCCAAGTACTATACGGATGATTGTTTTTTACTTAATATCATTGCATTCGCAGAAAGTAATATAAACTTTTAAACTAAACAAAGAAGAAAAGAGATCTAAAATAACAGCATCATCTAATTTAACCAATTACTTACTGCTAATAATAAGCCAATATTATGCACAATTATGTTTGTGGGCGGACAGCGTGTAAAATAGCCATTCGCTCGGGTGAACTTAATATTCAATTATACCTCTCAATATGATAATGCAAAAAAATGCACACTCCGGCAGAAGAAAAACGAGAGCAAGTGTTTTAATGTTTTAAAATATGTTTTTGTGTTCTCGCGCCGCAAGCACAGACCAACGCCATCTACCGTCGGTGTAAAGTTTCACAGAAGCAGTGACATTTATGAACCAACATGAAAAATTAAATATGCCTTCAGGAAAGATATTATAGATGTTAAATATATTAATAGATATTAAATCAATCATCATTTTGAGAGGTATATTTGTCTTTTATATCGCCTTACCAAATCTTTTAATCTCAAAAATGGAAAAAAAATTGCTTTATAGTGAGATTCTAAATCGAAAATATATTTTTAATTAATAAAAATATTTTGAAAAGAGGAGCCCAAATTTTCACAAAATATTTTTTTAACCATAAAAAATTGACTAACAGTCGTTCTAAGGTACATTTAATTGAATGATATTAGTTGAGTGTTAAACCTCAAACGTCAAATATTTTGGTTATAGTTAAGTATGGCTTAACGCATTATTACAGAAACCATCTACAATACATGATTATTAAATTTTCGCGTTTTCGGTAGTATGGTTATCTATTGCATGATTCCAATTCGTGTCACTTTGAATATTTAAGAAAATCATACATGTTTCTAAGATGGTCGATATACCTGCGTGCAGGAAAAATTCACATCGAAAGATTCAGATGCGATTTAGTGTTACATGTGTGATGACCCTGATAGATAGAGGGTCTTCCTAACGTATTAAAGATGAATTCTGTATTAATAATTTAGTTAAAATGTCGTTGCTTAATCGTCGCGAGTTGAAATTTTATTATTATATATTTCATTCCGATCTTATATGTGAGCGCGCGCGATCGAGCAGCAGGATGCAACCGGTCGACTTCAACTATATGATGTAGCGATACAGTTGTTAAAAATTTAATATTCTATACAAAAATACTACTACTACTAAAATTCAATTCTTCTTATGAAATAATATGTTTTATACAATATTAATGCTCTGCCAGTGCTGACTATACATTTAACTGAAAATAATTATTCTGTGAAAATTGCGCTTTTGAATGCAATATTAACTAAAAATACTAACTAACATGTCTGATTTGCTGTCGAATATCATCTAAAAAGATATTGCCTGAAAACATTTGCTTTGAATGGAATATTAACTACTTCTCTCATAAAATATTATTTTGCAGCAAATATTCAATGAAATTTTATCAACTAAAATATTTCTAACATCTTGGGTTCGCGTACGAAATTGATAATACCTAATGCCCTTTGCATTTACTAAGTATATAACCTAAATAACCACAGCTGTACCATCCTGTCTGTCTGGGACGAAACATAAAACACAATTATACTTCTAAAAATGTTAAAAATGCGACAAAAATACCTATTACAGTCGAACTATGATTATGAACTATTTCCGCCTCATAATGGTATCTGGAACCGACACTCAAACCCTTACTAGAAATAATAAATACAATTAAATCTCGTTTAAATTTAGTCTATACTATTTGTAATACGTCGTTGAATTGGCACATGATTCGTCTAATGGATGAAGGACCCCGTTGTGTGTCGTAATAACTTCAAATTCTTTTATAGGAACAGTGTATAGGAACAGTGTGGAAACGATTGCATAATAATACGTAATACCTAACGAGTCTAATAATCTATACATTTATGTTATAATAAAATACGTTCACCAGAAAGAATTCGTGTATTAGAAATCAAACATTTATGTTTCGAGACAAACCAGTAAAATTGTTCGAGCGGTGCAAA
>JADDOH010011362.1:0-130964 GCA_016648135.1 Agrypnia vestita | reverse complement strand
AAACAAATAAATAAATAAATAAATAAATAAATAATAAATAAATAAATTAATTAAATAATAAATAAATAAATTAATTAATTCTGCTTTAATAAAAGTATCAAAGAATAGCATGTAAAAATGGAACTGGATTGAGTGAAAAATATGATATACAAATAGATAACTAGATTCTCTTGGCGGGCGGAGTAAGACTCTAAGTACTCTTCAGCCAAACACCTGTTATTAGACATTCAATATTACCCTAAAGCCTTTTGATTAATGGTTTTCTCGCATCCCAAGTGAAAGTAATTTCCATTAAGTTTATGAGATCTTTTATACACGAATTACCATCTGCAGTTGCCGGTTAGGCGAAGCTACCACGAATTTCACGGTCTTAAACCATCCCGCGACTAATTAATATTCACGGATTAAATGTAATTTGCGTTTCGATTGGGCCGTGAATTACGAGATCGATTCAGGCTGTAGGTGTATGTCTTTGAAGATACAGCCTCTAGAAATATAATTGGGTTCAATGTACCAGTGAAATGTAAAGGCTCTACGGGACTACACTATTGTAGGGAGGCATAGAGCATCCTGTAATAATTGCAATGCAAAGTAAATTTGCTAAAATATTCATTAGTGTAGCAGACCATTACGTGCCATTACCGTGTATTTATGCGATGTCCATATATGCTAGAGAATACATGTTTACAAAGTTCTATTCTACTCCATATTTAACAAAACGGGGTATTTTTTTAAAATAGAATGTTTCTAAAAGATTTATTATTTTTCATTTAATGTCTTGCGGAAACGCAGTCTCTCACATTTCCTCATCTATACCAGAAGACGTGACCATGCTGAAATATCAGCCTGGTTTTCTTCAGAAAAAGCATAACAAAATTACATATTCTAATAAAGAAGACATATGCATTCCAAAAATAAGTGCTCGTGGAAATCTTAAATCTAACGTATTTACAAGGTGAAACAGAGCTTAATACTTTACGGTTTGATTTTTGCCTTAATTAAAAGTCGAAAATGTAGTAATATTTATGTTAAAAAAAACACATTATTATTGTGAAATTGCAATTTCATAACAGAGTTCTGTGAATTATTAAACAAATTTTTATTAATCAATTAGAAAAGACATACAGAAAAATCAAATTAACAAAAAATATTTTAACTGCTACCGGGTTTCGGATACTTTTCAATTTTGCCACGGCAGTCTGGTAAGTTAACAAAAATTTTTCGCGCTCAAAAGCGGATTGCTTTACAAATGGAATAAAAATGTTAATCAATAAAAAAAAAGTCTACATTTTCCAAATTTTTTCGTTTACTTACCGGACTGCCGTGGCGAAATTGGATAACGCGCCATCCCCGGATAGAATGGAGATCCGTTGGTTCGAATCCCGATAGCGGTTAAAATATTTTTTCTTTAATTTGATTTTTCTGTCTTTTCTAATTGATTAATAAAAATTTGTGTACTAACATTGATTTCCCTACATCGATAATTATGGAGATAAGTGACTTCAAGGTCTGCATCTTTTTTTTTAAATATTTCTAAAATATCTTGTGTAAAGCATTTTACTATCGTACACTGAATAATTTATATCAAATATTACAAATTCGTTCGCTTTAATAGAAGTCATATAAAATTATTTAAAGCTTGCAGAAGTTTGGACCAGAATTTTACATATACGAGATTGTAAATACACTTCACGTAAGCTGTACGTCAAACGTAAAGAGTCAGTTAATTGAGGTTTACCCTCGATGTTTCATTTGTCAGTTGGGTTAAAAGTAAGTTTGTACTTGAACGAAAAGCAGGGGATTACAGTGACTACATTGAATGATGACATTTTTAAAAATAAAAGATACAGGTATAAAAGATACACATCATAATTATTATCATATTATTCAGAATTTAATACTTCAAAATATTCTGTCAGATACATATATAATTAAGATTTTTTTCGAAAAAACATGTTGATATAAAAATAATGCTTCAATGTATACGCCGCATGCGCCTAAATATTTTCTTGAATTATTTGTAAATAATTAAAGAAAATATTTATACAAAATATTTATATAATTTATAAATACCAAAATGTAACACCAAACAATATCAGCAAAATTATGTTTAGGAATAAAGAATTTCAATAGCCTCCCTACAGAAATTATGAAAATAATTGTGATCAAACAAATAATAAAGAAGTTAAATGAACACTGCAAAAAATACAATTAAAATTTTAATAATTTTTTGAACACATGTATACAAAAAAGTAATCAAGTGAAAATCCCTCTCCTAGTACAAGAGTTAGTTTTTTTACTTTTTTAGAGGTACAACGGATAAAATTTATGTTTTAATTATAGTTTTAAATAAAATAAAAAATATTAAAATGTAAGTTATATTTAAAAAATGTAATAATCACGTAAGGGTATTATAATTTTAGAGTAATTTAGCGTCACCAGAGGGTAACAAGTTTACAAAACTTGTTCCCTAAATGAACACGGTCCGACAATCTGTCTGTGGCACCTCCGACGGGGCATTAATCTCACTTTTATATCAGGCTTGTGGGAAAAATGATTTCATGGGTGTCGGACCTTGACTAAATTTGACTATGTGAACAGTTGTTACGGGTTACACATAGCTACCACCCTGGTAAAAAGAATCGTCGTAATTTCGTCACGCAGAGTTCAATGCTCACTGTTTGGTCTCGTAATTATTCAAATGTTTATTTGATTTACTGCGTTCATGTTATCTGATCTGATCCGTCGATCGGGTATTGTAATTTCAATAGTTGATTTCCTACTTTGAATAAAATCAAACCTACGTTGATTTTACGTGTGTTGAAAGGAAAATAATATTTAAAAGAGAAAATGTGTGGATTTAAGTAAACAAATTTTATTTTTAGTATTTGTTGCAAATACAATTTGTTTATTTAGAATTATTAAATGATAAAAATTGGATTTATCTATTTTACCTGTTAATGTTGGTCTTAAATTTGGTAAATTTAAATCGTTAGAAATATATAAAGCATGTATAAATACCAAATATCACTGAAAATCTACTAAATTTTACCACAAGACCTATTCTTAAGATAATTTCCATAATTTATTTATTTATTAATATATTTATTTTTGCCAACATCACAGGCAAAACTTTTCAGTCTCAAATCAAGTATTTTTAATCAAAAAACTTGTTATCGATAAACAAGATATTTTTTGTTTATTAAGATATTTTAACATAATAAAATCATTGAAAAATAGGTGTCTGCATTTAGAATTAACTTAATTATTCTATTCGAAAGTGGGCGCCTAGGGTATATTCATCAATCTGAAATTAAATTGACATAAGTTATAGATTAATTTAAATTATACGATTAAAATTCGTGAAATACACTTTTTTACTTTAAAATATTCACCAAAAAACCAGTTCTCATATGAAGCGAATACAGTTATACTGAATTTTTGGTTGAGTAATTTGGTTAATGATCATTTTAGATTAATAATTTATAGATTCTACATTTGGTATAGAAAGCTTACTGTTTATATACATGGATGCACGTCAATATTCGATTGAGATTTTATCCGAAGATACAGGGTGATCCTGAAACAAATATAATAATGACTTCGAATATCAATAAATTATTATTTTTTCTATAATAGTTATTTATATTTTTGTTCTGCCCTGTTCTTCTTCATTTAGAAGTTTTAAGGATATGTTTTTTCTTAGAAGGTCAGTGGAGGTCGACTGCCAAATATTTTTCTATATTTTTTGGGTGGTTTATCCATTGGTCATCCTCCTACTGGTCTTTCTGACATGGTTTGTATTTCGATTCCATTATTTAGATAAATACAGCATGATTCATAGATTTGAATCATGCTGTATTTAATCATTCTTACACCTCAGAACAATAAATTGAAATTAAATCAACAGAATAAAAGTAGTGAACATCAGAAATGTCAGAAAATAGAGAATACCAGATGCACCGAAGGTAATAAATAATCAATTGAGAATCGGGCAAAAAAAAAAATATATGTATATGTATATATAGCAATAATAGCCCCCACATCAACTACTGCAGCAGTATACTATTTTTGGCTAATGAAGAAGAATTGAAAAAATTAACAACACTAAAAAATAAAGCATTAAGTATTATACTAAAAAGAAATCGATGCACAAGAATCATAGTGATGCTAGAAAGCTTACAGATAATAACATTTAGACAAATAATTAAATTAAATGTACTTCTATTTATATATAAAATTAAAAATAGACACAATAATACTTTTGAAATAGTAAGAAAAATAAAAAAAACAACACGAACATGACCACTCTACAAGAAGAAAATATGAAATAAGATAACTATTCCGAAAGAAAAAAGATCGCAAATGAAATTATATATGAAACTACCAGGGGATATTAGGGACGAAAAACAAAATAACGACTTTCAAGAAAAAAACTAAAAAAAGTCGTGATACTTACTTTTGAATAAATAAATATATATACTTATATCTAATGCAAAAAATGTATATATTAGGTCCTTACATATGAAATTGGCGTTTAGTATGGGAGGAACATAAAGCCGATTTTTTTTTATTATAATATATTTATTTAATCAAAGTATGTACCATTGCTATCTATGCACTTTTGCCATCTCATAGGTAGTTCATCGATCCCTTTACTAAAAAAACCATTCGGACGGGAATCAATAAAATCTTTGAAGGCGGTTTGGACTGCCCCATCGGAGTTGAATTTTTTCCTTTGCAAGAAGTTATCCAAATTTCGAAAAAAATGGTAATCTGTTGGGGCAAGGTCCGGAGAGTACGGTGGATGTCTTAGACATTCCAATTGAAGCTCCTCTAATTTGGTAGACGTCTGTTGTGCAGTGTGTGGTCTAGCGTTATCATGAAGCAGCAGTGGCCTAGAGCGATTAACCAGCCTCGGTTGTTTAGCAGCTAGCTTTTCCATCATGGTTTGCAGTTGCTGATAATAGACATCTGCCGTAATCGTCTCGCCAGATTTAAGAAAGCTGTAGTGAACGACACCAGTACTAGTCCACCAAAAGCTCACAAGTAACTTTTTTGGAGTCATTTTTCGCTTAGGGCATGGTTTGGCTGGTTTGGCAGGGTTCAGCCATTGCGATGAGCGCTTCCGATTATCGTACAGGATCCACTTTTCATCACAGGTAATGATTCGATTTAAAATCCCTTCATTATTGTGCCGATTGAGTAATGCAACGCAGCAGTCAACGCGCGTTTGTTGATTTGCTTCATTCAATTCGTGAGGTACCCACCTTTCAAGCTTTTTCACCTTACCAATTTGCTTCAAGTGGATTAAAACAGTTTTATCACTAACACCGCAGTCTGCAGCTAACTCGTATGTGGTTTGCGATGGATCCGCTTCCACAATAGCCTTCAATTCTTCATTATCAACTTTGGTCTCCGGCCGTCCACGGGGCTTGTTCTGCAGGTCGAAATTTCCAGAACGAAAACGTTGGAACCAAAAATGCACTGTGTTTTCTTTTGCGGCACCGTCGCCATACACATCATTAATCCTTCGAGCCGTTTCTGCAGCACTAGTGCCACGGTGGAACTCGTACTCGTAAATAACGCGATATTTCAAGTTTTTCATTTTGTAAACTGAGTGACGCAAAGAAAAAAACAATTGAGGAAAAAACAAATGAGTTATAATTTTCAAAACACAAATACATGAGTAAATAGCTGTATAAATTTGGATTTGGAATTCCTAACCAAAGAGAAGATATTTGACATCAAATTTGCCAGTACGGCAAAACGACAATTTCATATGTAAGGACCTAATATTAGGAAATTAAATATATTGTACCTACTTGAACATTTAAAAAAAAGGACAGATATATCTTTATATCTTGCGAGGTAGATATTAGCCAATAGGCTTGCTAAAATTAATGAGCTCAGTGTATTGGCACTGAATTGGATTGAAAAAGTATCCCTCTTTCGGAAGAATCATCACTTTCCTATCTCTCTGTTCATCTACATGAATCAATCATGCAAACTTCGTTGCTCAGCAGAACGCTTTCAATTTTGTAACTTGACTATTGTTCACGAACTAGAATGTGTAAGACAGGTGGTACACGAATTATCTTCTATGTAAACTGACAGATCACGAAGATTCGATGACATGGCAGTCCATCACTCGATGGCGAAACAATAGAATCTGTTTATCATGAAACAGAATTGACCCACATCTAATAATTATCGAATTGATTGCGTTTTGACCGCGATAAAATCAAGGTAATTAAAAAGATTGAAGATTAACCTTGGCTTCTGCGAACGTCAAAATAAGTCATGACTTTAGAGAACGTCATCATTGATCGTTCGTGATTTATCAATTAATTTATTAAGGGCTGAAATATGATTAAATTGTATGATATTCGACAGCAAACATTTTTAAATCCAGTAATATAAATTATAGAAATCTCACAGAAATAAAGCTATTATATGAGAAACGTGTGTGAAAGCCTTTTTATACGATGTCTCTAGCATAGTACAATCAAAATAAACGAGAGATTTTCAGATTTGGAACGTTTATAACTAACTAACTAACTAACCATCACGCCGTTTCGCCGCAGGGGTAGGCAGAGAGGATTGAACGCCACACTCTTCTATCTTGGCACACCCTTTTGCTTCGGCCACATTCATACCTGTTCTCATACAAGTTCTACGGTTGTTGCGGCTTTTAACAAGGCCATCCTAGTACCTGATCGTGCCAGGTCTTTCGCGGACGCCCTCTATTCCTGTTGCCTTCAACACTCGCCTCATATATTTTCTTAACCATCCTTTCCTCGTTCATACGTTCCACATGACCAAACCATCTCAGCACTCCTTTCTTTATTCTATCTACCACACTACAGCCGAACGTATATAGAACATTCAAAAATTTTAGAAATGTGTGGATATTCTTGTAATAAAATTAGTGAACGTTGCATTGTGTAGAGTGATCACTTAAGCCAGCTCATATAAGTTGTAAGCTCTAAAAAGACTTCAACACACGTTTCTCATTTAAAAACTTCATCTCTTTGAGATTTCTATAATTTATATTAATTAATTCATCATCCCCCCTGGGGATAAAATCCAGTAACTATGTTCTCAGAACTACCCACATATCCTAATTATAATAATTTCGTTGTCGGTCCATCCGTCCATCCGTCCGTCTGTCTGTCTGTCCTCACAAATTCGTGTAACGTCCGTTACTTCTTTATAGTAATTTTTTTTTCTTCTTTTTTCTTCTTCCTTTTAGCATTTTTTTCTTTTTTTGTAATATAAATAATATTTATTCTTTAGGAACCGATATGTAAAAGAACCATCATTTTTGACGGGCTACAGCTAGAAATTTTTTAAATTTAATAATTTTTTTAATTTTCACGTCATAAAATGATTTTTTTGATATATATTCTGCTTACATTTTTATTTCATTGTTTTTTTTTTATTTACTGATGAGTTATTTTATAATGTTTACTGACTTTAGGATTGTTATTTTGATTGCTTTCCTGTGTACATTTTCTAAAATTCTTTATATTGTAGGGATGTCTATTTATTACCCCCTTTCTTTTAACTCGTAGCGTCTGCTTGTTTACTTGTCGTCTTGTCTGCTTATCTGACGAATAAACTTTGGATCAATTTTTAACCATTTTCCCGTGATCCAATCGAGCTGAAACTTTGCAAGTAGACTTCTGGCGATGATCAAGAAGGTCTATCAAATTTTCGTCAAAAAAATAATAATTATAGCATAATTTCGGATTTTTAAAAATTTTAATGGTTTTTTCAAATTTGAATCATTATCAAAGTTTGATTACTAGCAACGGCGGCCCGATAACGTCGCGGAATATTTTCTAAATTTGAATTACTCCGTCGGTATACATAATAGGTACATACGAATTCCGAAAATCTAAATTGACTGACAAATGTTTTTAGAATTTAATCTTCAAAGCATGAAGTGTCTTATCAAAGCTCAAAACATCTGACATTTTAGAAATATATTAAATTACTGTAAGTTTAGTGTTATGTTACATGTTTTAATTCGTCTTTAATTGTTGTTATATTTTACAAAGAAAAGGAGTATAATAAAAAGTTGGTTTTTGTGGGTTAGTTTTTTAATACTAATTTTTTCAATGGCGATATGCATCGTATATATTCCTTTGTTGAAATAGTCATTGGTTGAATTCCTACAACTTTTCGTTTCAACAAGTTGGCATCTTGCTGCCCGAGTTGACCGATTATTGGACCGACCGAATCCACCAAAAGTTCAATTAACTATGGCATTGAAATGTTCACACTTTTTGTACAAATTACGGTAACGGCGTCACACACATAAGTAAAATGTATTTAGGTAAGGGTAAAAAATGGTAAACCACGAAGTTAACTGTTACTTCGTGTTAATGTACTCCGCTGCACTTAACCATGGTAACCGCAAAGGTTATTTATTTTTAACAAAAAATCCCTTCCGGAACTGGCCGTGTCTGTGAAAGGAAAGGATATTTTATTGTACCCTACAAACAGTGGCGTAACCGCGCGCTCTATAATGCCCCAAAATTATCAATTGTAGAATTGATTTTTTTCCCAGCGTTGAAACGGACAGATAATGATACCCGAAAAATGATAATTAAAATAATTCTAAAGAAAAAAAATAATAACTGCCCAAGTGCCCTAATATATAAAGAATTGAAAGTGCCAAAAATAATACGATATAAACAAAAAAATGCAATTATCCAAATTTTTTAAATTAAAAATTTATTAAACGCAAGAAACGATTTCGATCTAAAAGATTTAGAGGTACACTCAACATACCAAAATTAAATTTTACCACTACCCAAAATCATTTTAGTTTTCTTGGTATTCAATTCTTTAATAATCTCCCCCAAATGGTCAGAAAAATAACAGATAGTAACCAAAAAACATATATACAAACATATTATTATTATATTAAAGAAAACACTTACTAATTGTGAAGTTGCAATTTCAGAACAAAGTTAAAAATTTTAATCAATTAAAAAGAAACTACATATAAGGTTGAAAAATTTTCGTTAACTTACCAGACCGCTATGGCAAAATTGGATAACGCGCCATCCCCGGATAGAATGGAGGTCCGTGTTCGAATCCCGGTAGCAGTTAAAATATTTTTTCGTTAATTTGATTTTTCTGTACGTCTTTTCTAATTGATTAATAAAATTTGTTTAAAAAATATACACACACAAAATATAATAATGAAATTGTAAAATGCATATTTGTGCCTTGTACCTAGAATACTCATGCTCTATGTACACGAGTCTTCTGACTGATAGAGTAAGTAAAATAAATTGATCCCATTTTTGAAATGTTAAATGATATTAATTTTTGAAAAAATAACAAAAAGTCATTTATTGACACATTTCATACTATGGAATTTTTATTTTCAAATATGAATTAAGATGTTTTTACTAAAAAAATTAACTTTATATAAGTGAGTAAAGTTTCAAAATATGGGAATAAATAGAATATACTCTTTAAAATAATTTTTTATATAAATAAAAAGCGTTTTAAAATCAACAAAAAACGTAAAAATTTATTGCAAATTTAAAACATTATAACTTTATTAATATTTAATATTTCTTTATTTCCTTAGTAAAAATTCTAGAAAATGAAGCATACTTTATACGTATAAACAAACATATTGTGCGTACATATAAATATTCATAAAAAAATAGCGCCGCCTAGGACACTTAAAACGATTTTTTGGCCGCGGCCTATCGATTAATGCTTATATTTTACTAATTATTGTAAATAATGTCCAGTTTATTACTTTTATATAATAAAAAAGGTTCTTTCTAAGTTATTGCTCTAAAAAAATTGCAGTATAGAGTATACATTCTGATATAAATGAATAATAAAACCCCACATTTTCGTTAAAAAAAAAACGCCGAAATATGCATTTGCAGTGAATGTCCAGCCTTAACAAAAAAACAAAAAATAAAGCAGTGCTTATATACTTACCTGCGGTAACTTATTTTAAGGCAGGTAAATCATCGAGGCTGGATGCCATCGATTTATCATCAGAAACAGACCTTGTGACCTGATCTGACCCTCGGACCAACCGAGCCTCGTTTCGCTCTCACTTTCTTTTTGTTTTTATTTTACTTTCGCTTCGGCTACAATGGAGCGGTAAAATAATATTATAAATATTTTCAACTCTTTGCATATTCCTTTGGAAGTTGTTTCCGCCTACAGCATATAATTTATGGTCATAATTACATAACGAATGGTGAATCGAATCTCGATCCAAAATTGCAATTCCAGAATTTCATTTTCATTCATTCATTCAAGAACACAACGCCTTTTCCACTTGAATCATTGGAGAACAAACTGCGGTAAAAACTGTATTATTAACAGAGTTCTAGATACCTATGACACGGCCTTTGCAGATCTCGATATTTTATATTTAAGTTTTGAGCAGTTTTCAAAATCCCTTACGTACAAACTCGCGCGATGACATTTTTCTTCCCACACATGTGAACACACACACGAATACATAAAAACGCATACACACACGGACACATAAAAACATATTCTCGAATTATTTTTAATTTAGTTGTAAACGTGTTGTTATTGACAATGGGAGAAATCCCGAAAAGGTTCTAACAATTCAAAATAAATGTATTGGAATAAAACAGTGTTGTTTACCCTCATTTTTTAAATATTAAAAATGAATTTCCACAATGTTACAAACAAAAAACTTGAACACATAAAAACACACAAATACACACATTCACACAAACTCATTTATTTGACATATTGTTTTTTTTTATTTTTTAATCGATCCTGGTTTAATATTCTTGTATATATGTATTTTCTAGTAATTGGCCCAAGACTCTGTACATCAATGATTTTTTTTCGAGATTTATTAATTATATGGCTGTAAGAAAACCAATAAATGAAAAATAAAATAAAATAAAAAATAATCCACGAACTTCAAGATCAATTCTGAAATTAAAAAAAAGTCAATTATTAACTCATTAAGGTTGCATTTTTTTAAAAAGACAAATATAATTTTTGTGATATATTATTAATAGAAAGCACGTTTTATGCTAGAGATGAGGTTGGTGTCGCTATTATAAAGACAAGTTTTCGGATAGTATCCCGTTGGTAACTAAATATTTAACAAAAAAACTAACAAATTTTGCACAAATCACATTGATTGTGTGAATTAGATACTCTGATCTCAGGTAGATGGCAATTTTTTTTTTGATAAAATAATAATTTAAGGTGTTGTAAGTATTAATAATTTCTGAGAATTTTCAAACCATCTATTAGAAACAAGTCACGTTTTTTTAAGAAAATAGTATTACATTAAAATTTTAGAAATAAATTATCAGTAATTTAAAAACGTTCGAAATCAAAAAGACGAAATCTAATATAATTTGTGTAAGATATTGTACGTCCATCCTGATGAAGTTACAGTGGTACCGAAACCGGTAGTCGATAACGCTATATACTCGTACATTAACAACATTTTTTCGAGAGGTCATTTTTTTGCATATCTTTCTGATTGATTCTTATAATATGTTTAATATATCAGTATATAAGTAGGCAAGGAATTGATGAACAAAAAATAACATAGGTTTTCATGAGGCATACAACGTTTCATTGGCAATAGAAATTTTAGTGTATGATACAAATACTTAGTAAGAAAGCTTTACTGATTCGACATCGAACTTAAGATTCTAAAAATAATATTTGTGGGCATGAATGAAAACGCTATAGGCACGGATTAGATTCAGAATTCGATTAAGCTAGCATTGTTGCAATAATTAATATTTAATTTTTTTTTTTTTTTCATTTTTTTTTTTTTTTTCATTTTTTTTTTCAATTTCCAACCTTAATTATTGCATTGTTGCAATAATTAAGATTGGAAAAATAGGGATCAGATTAATCACTGAAAAATCGTCTGGCTGATATATATTAATTCGCGAACCATGAATATTAATCATTATTTTCATTCATTAACCTACCATTAAACTTGTCAATACCTTGTGTGCAAATTTAAAAAAATGAAAAATTTTCAATGTTTAGTAATAAAAACGAACTTGAACTCTGGTATTAATTAATAATTGTATATTAATAAACTTTAGCATATAATGAATAAGCTTAATAATATCATAGTCGTTTACCATTTTCCACTTCTCTAAATATTTCCATTTTACAACCACCTTTCCACCTTTACACACCAGTAACTATGGCTCTTTTTGGCATTACCTAATTGATTGTATGTGTTTACACCTAAGCCATGTTTTCTATATTTGAATGTATTTAGCTTAAAACTTTACCTGATGTTGAGAGTTTCTGTTACTCTCAAAATTCGAGTAGTATAATCAATACATATATATATATATATATATGTATAAAGAAACCCGTGTTTCCCTACCCGCCATGTTTTCTCCACAACCAACCATAACCATCCACCGGTGGTTATGGTGGTGGATAGCCCTTGGTGTCACATTGAAAATATGCGAGTTTAGTAGGGGTGGCTAAGCGAGGGTGGGAGTGGGTGACGAAAATGTGCTTTTTAGCACATTTTTTTGTTATGGGAAGGCCGCAAATGCTTCAAATTGTTTCAAAATAGGCGCGCCGACTGTGTCGGTAAGTGTAGAAGGTTCCGGAAAAACCTGCTCTAGAAAGTTCTAGAAGAAGAAGGTTCTAGAAAATTCCCGAGTGTTCTGTAAGGTTTTAAACTGAGTGGCGGAATGTGTCGGTGTGTCTAGAAGGTTCTTGTACATTCGATAAATTTCTTGAAATTTCTGGAAGGAGAATGTTCTAGAAGGTTCGCGAATGTTCTTTACGATCCAAATAGTGTACTAAAAACACAGCTAGTGTGTAATTAAACTCAACTAGAGTAATAACAAATTTTTAATCCATTCTTTCCTAAAAGGGGTTTTTGAGAAAAATGAAATATTGGAAGACCCATGCAATGATGTTTGGATGGGTTACCTAGGACGGAACTTTTGCATCGTGAAATAAAAAACAGAGTACAGATCGAAGAGATAAAAATTAAGACTAATTAAGTACTATAAACAAGTGAAATCTTTGTGCAAAGAGTTTTGTTTGTTGTTGTCACAGAGTGTCTATATCCTCCTTAAGTTGAAGATATTAGTATATTTCATAAGTGCACATTCATTTCTAAAAAAACACGTTTGTTAGCGTCAATGAACGCATTCGTTATCCTCAAATAAAAGTCAATGACCACAAAGATGTAATAATCACTGACCACACAGAAATTATATACCTGTATCCATTAGTCTAAAAGCGACCACGATGTACTCTTCTGAACTCACTTGGTTACCTGAATTTAATTGACTCGAAGCTACGTACTAGCGAAGGGAAAAACTTCATTTCAAAATGAAGACTACAACACACACACGTTCACCAGTTTGAAGACTACAAAGTGTACACTACAATTGTAGTAAAAACTACTTGAAGTGAAGCAATTGTAGTACTACGAAATGAAGTGAAGTGAAGTAATAAAGTAATTGTAGTATTAATGAAGTGAAGTAATGAAATGAAGTAATTGTAGTATTAATGAAGTGAAGTAATGTAATGAAGTAATTGTAGTATTAATGAAGTGAAGTAATGAAATGAAGTAATTGAAATAATAATGAAGTGAAGTAATGTAGTAGTGAAGTAAATTTTTAAATGAAATGAAGTATTTTTTTCCCAAATAAAAATTTGGCGAGCTAAAAAAAAAAAAAGGTCGCCAGACAGATTTCTTCGTTCGATTCCAAAAAATTTTCAAACCTGGGGGGGGGGTTGTTACAGTTTCCAGAGATTTCTCCTGTTTCTCATACTTTCGATAACTTTGAAGTGTATGTACTTTGTAGTGTTCGCTTTGAAATGAAGTGTACTGTTTGAAGTTTATACTTTCAATAACTTTGGTGTTTGTAGTTTGTAGTGTGCACTACACACCAAAATGTGCGAAGTGTGCACTTCAATGTAGTGTAGTACTACATTGTAGTAGTGAGTACAGAGCGGACCCATCACTACTACGTACCAACTGCCTCTGAACTCTATCAGTCTGATTTCGCTGTAAAAAAATTACGCAAATTTGAAAGTTATTATTGTTTTCGTTAAGTATACGGTATCTTTTATTATTTTTTAATGCATCCATAAATAATATAGACAACACAATCGGATATAAATGATGGGTATAGAAATCTGAATTCCCGCCATTTATCCGAATTTATATGAGTTTTTTCAAATGAACACTATTATTTTAAGCAAAATTTTATTAATCAATTAGAATAGACACACAGAAAAATGAAATTAACGAAAAAATATGTTATCTTTTTTCTATTAAAGCGAACGAATTTGTAATATTTGATATAAATTATTCAGTGTACGAAAGTAAAATGCTTTACGCAAGATATTTTAGAAATATAAAAAAAAAAGCTGCAGACCTTGAAGTCACTTATCTCCATAATTATCCATGTAGGGAGATCAGTATTACTACACAAATTTTTATTAATCAATTAGAAAAGACACACAGAAAAATAAAATTAACGAAAAAATATTTTAACTGCTACCGGGATTTGAGCCAACGGACCTCCATTCTATCCAGGGATGGCGCGTTATCCAATTTCGCCACGGCAGTCTGGTAAGTTAACCAAAATTTTTCGATCTTTTATGTAGTCTCTTTTTAATTGATTAACATTTTTATTCCATTTTTAAAGCAATCAACTTTTTATTATGCAGTAGTATTTAAAAAAAAATGTTTTTAAAATAATACTATTATTTTTTTATTTTTTGGTTGCCATCTTGGTATCATGTTGTTGCTATCATGGCTCACATGTATGTTTAACACTGCCTTAAAAAGCTCCACAGTAGACAGGTCCAAACATCTCCCAAGGTTCTACAGCCTTCTTGATGTTCTTCTTCCTCTGGGGCCCTGATGTTCAGCATTCTTTAGCTGCAGAATACCTCATAACATTTCCAGGAATCCAGATTTTTATTTTTTTCAAAACCTTTTTCTCATTAATTTAGATAAATTACAAAACAGTAAATATGTTTTGGAATTCGAAACTAACCCAATCTAACCTAGCATAACCTAACCTTACCTAACCTAACCTAACCTAACCTAACCTAATCTAAACTAGCTTTCATGAGAAGACTATAAGAATCATCAAATTGGGTTAGCTAGTTATCAAACAAGGTTCATTAAACTAGGGTCATCATACGAGGTTCATCAAACTTAGGTTAATCAAACTAGGTTAGCTATTATGAGAAGATTATAAGAATTTGTTACTGAACGTTAAAATCTGTTATGAAAATTGCATGAAACAGCAAAATGAAAATAAATAAAGAATACACGGGCGGAGAAGTTTTTAGACAAATTGTTAGTTAGACCATTCATCACAATCTTTGCGAAAATGAATTAAAAATATTCACGAAACAATTGAATTAACTAAGCTTCAATTGAATTGAATTAAACAGATGAGATACACGGTTTAATTAATACATTAGTAATGTGTAACAAGAGAGATTTTTTGATGACTAGACTGCAGAGGCGTACATTTCATATAAATAAAAAAGTATGTATACTCGAAGAAAAAATTTATTGTAAATAAAAGTAAATTACATTTTTTCATTGTTCACCAAAAATATTTACAGGAAGAAATCCTCACGATTTCTCACTTCTAGAGAAATTGCCACACATTTTAATGTATTTCCTGTATTTAGAGATAAAATACTATAATTAGTATAAAAGCAAGAGCAAAAGCAATAAACATCTTAAAATAAATAAATATAAAATAAACAATTCAAAGGAAGCAGTATAAAAAAAACGTAAGTGATATAAACAGTATAAAAGTAAGAGTATTAAGAATATAAGGCAATTTAACTAAATTAGAAGCTAGATTTACATTTAAATGAATTCAATGAAGTAAATAAAAAAATAGTTTGACTTTTTTATAATTTAAGACCATAAAATCATTATTAATATGATAAAAACAAAAAGATGCAATTATTATTCATTTAATACATTTGTATTCGGGGCAAAAAATTCGGTTCCACTAGAACAATCTATCGAAATAATTGATAAATCACAAATAAAGCTGCGAATGTGTTAAGCACAATTTAGCGAAAAATCTGTTATTAACGTGTACCAATTAAAAGTATTACTCATTTTTGTGTCACACCGTGCGGTGTTCCGAAAACAAGTGATCGCCTGAATAGACGTGTTGCAAAATGGCGCAAATATGTAATAGAGGTGGACTTAAACATTGTACGTGTCATATGTTTTTCAAAAATTTTAATGCTTTTTATAATTGAATAATACCTATATACTATAATAATGCTGTACATCACACGAAAAAACAGGAAAATAAACGCGTGGATAAGCAGGAAAACAAGAATTGTTGACGTAATTGAAAACGTCAAGCAAATGAAACAGCAATGGGTTCCAGCAACCTCATCGTTCAGCCCCGAGGTAAACAAAGAGCACCCTAAAATGGCCATCCATTGGACTGCCGAAATGATAAAATTGTGTGGAATCGTAAGGCAGCAAATAACAAAAAACAGAGAAAAATGAGAGACACTCGAGGAGGCCTTCATCAGGATAGAAAACGGCTAAAACACAATTTCCAAAAAATTTATAGATGTGGTATTCTATCATGGGTGGAAATGGTGAACGTTACACTGTGTACAATGATTACTTAAGCCATCCGTACGATAGATCAAAAGCCCTTTGAACACCCAAAGACTTCCATACCTATTTTCCAATAAAAAATATAAAGGCATCTATAATATCTCTTGATATAAAACAGACAGTATCATCATTAGCGGCATAACTAAGTCAATGTCTAGTGAACGCCACTGGTAGGTACCCAATCTACACAGAGCCCCTCTGTGATAACGGCCCGCTAAGAGTGCTGTGATGTATTCAATTGTCAGTTATTTTTGCTGCCGAGTGAAACTGTTAATGGCTGTCTGGGAACGCACCAGCCCGCGTTGCGAGCACCCGCGCTGCTCTGCTCACTGCTCGGCCGCCTCCCAATTAGCGGCCGATGCCAAAATAAATAACAGGTGTGAAATTTAGAAATTTCGCGCGTGACTTTTGAAGTACCTGCCTAGGTAAGTAGGAAGACGAACATCTACAAAGGAAAATGGATGTCCTGGTTAACTTAACACCACTTGTACAATCTATTTTTGTCTTGGCTTATCTCTTTGTCGTTTTACACCTGTAGTATTCTTATAAGAGCTGTTATATCTTGTTATACGACTGTTCTCAATATTTAACCTTCTTCTGCATACTGGACATACTTCTTCATCATATGTTCAATCCTTTTGTAGTGATTTATCTGGTGTGGGACACGTCTCCATTCCCTTCGTTCTTGAGACCTGTTGATCGTAGTGTTTAAAGAGGACATTTTAAATTTTTTTTGGTTCGTCCATCTCGCCATCCATCCAGGAGATCATCTTTTTCCTTGCATACCCTTAATTATCCCCGTGTTCTTGAGTTTCCGCTTGTTTTGATATAAGTCACTTTAATTGCTCCTAGAGGCTTCTTTAAAGGGAGGACCACCTTACCCACATAATTTACAAAAAAATAAAGTGATCTACCGTAGTACAACTGATGAAATGACCTTTATTTTTTACGACTTACACATATCTCTTTTTATATGAGCAATATGATTTTGTGTTGACATTATTATCATAATTAATAAGAATCAACTTTTTTTTCGTTTCGAAAAGAGCAGTCTCTCTCACCGTGAGGTTATGTGTCAAAAATTACAGCTGATGGTGAATGATAAGAACAAAACATATTGATTAATAATATTTGTTTTTTATCAATTAATAATATTTCCTTATTTGTTAAAAATTCCAACATGTTTTGGGGCCAATGGTCCATTCACCAAGATGCAATGTATACATAATATTAAAAATCAAAAATCGATGTATTGACAATAATAGTATACTATGTCTATACTTCGACTTATGATTAATAATACTTAGTACACATTGTATCCTGATGAAGGAATCATTATCATCAAGACCTCAAAACATTGTATATTATTTTCACCAAATAATATTTTTTTTCTATATATTTTTATTTTATATATATATTTTAATATAAGAAAAATCATTTCACCAAATGATTTTTCTTATATTTTGGCCTGAGATTAGAATTTTCGCTACTTTGAATTTGATTGTGAGTCCTTTATTTAGTCCATGTAACCTCTAAGCAATTCTTGGCTATGATGATAGTAATGGTTTCTTGCGTTATATAAAATAGGATATTTTGATTATTTTGACATCTACAGTAATGCGAATTTTTTATGCTGTTTGAACTCCGAACTGCGTCTGTTTTTCATAGTAGCTAACAGTTTTTTTTTGGAAGGTCACGGTTGTCCATATCATTATTTTGTCATTCTATCTTTTCGTCGTCTTTCTTTCATTGTATTCTTCAAGCTTCACGCTTCATTATGGACACTGATTCTCTGTTAGCAAAAACATATTCGCCATGTCATCACGCGGTCGTCTTCGCTTAATCCGCTACGTCATCATTTTTTTCCAGAAACACTCTCTTGTTCGATCCACTTTCCAATTCTTCAACGGTTTAATTAAATTAATGCATTCCGTTGTGAATATACAAAGATCATCTCTTCTTTAGTCAGATGGCTTTTTTTGTTAATTTGAAATTTCCGAAAGTGAGCACGTAGTGTCATTAAAATTGAGAGGTTTGTTTGACTGAGCTTGAATAAAGAGACTCGCCAGAAAATAGACTTGCGAATATTTTAACATGAAAAAAATATTTTTTAAAAAATACGCTTATTTTTAAATGCACAAAGTAAAAAATAAATTTTTGGTCAAATTTTTTTTGCCTCTCTCTTCAAAAAAAGGTGGACGCTTACGATATTTATATAGATTACAGATTTCTGAGAGAAAGCGCTCGCGCTTTTATTTGCAGATTGAGGCAAAAAATTTTTTGGCCGAAATTTCGTTTTTACTTTTTAGTACATTTAAATGTAAACGTATTTAAAAAAAAATTTTTTCATGCAATATAATTTCCTAGTTTTTAGTGTTAATAATTATCCAGCGTGCAATATCATGTAAATCAGTTTCTTTTATATCCAATATATGAAAGAAACTGATTTAAAACATATGTACAACAAAAAATTGATAATGTGTGGATGTTCTTATGGTTAAGTTGGTGCATTGTATAGAGTAATCACTTAAGCCAGCTCGTCCAGGTTAAGTCCTGAGCCATCCTACAAAGACTTCCATACACGTTTCCCATATAAATACCTTCGTCTCTATAATTCGTCTTCTAACTGTAACCATAATTAAAATAATATTCTTAGATGTTCTGTATTCCAAATGACGCGCTTTTGATAAGCCAATCACGAATAATATGAAACACAGAAAAATTAATATGAACGTAGGAAATATTTTATTAATTTTCCATTGTGAAAAATTCACTTTTTCTACGCTTCAACAGGCCAAAGGCCCAATATCAACACATCACAAAACACCCAGGCTTCAGTAAATCACGTAGATTAATTGTGACCTCACCGGGAATCGATCCCGCAACCATCGACGTGAGAAGCCAGTGTCATGCCCACTGGGCTACGGGGGTCGTTGATTATATAAATATATTATTGATACTTAATGTGATAATGACATATTTCGTTTGAATAAATTCATATGATGTTTAAGCAGAGCAAAATAAAAGATAATGCCATGTGTTCGAGGTGGAGTGAACCAGAAACGGAGCAGTACCGTTGGAACGTATGCGGCATTGTGTGTAATGGGTACATAGTTTGCAAATTGTTCGTCGTTGGAGACATTCCTCGATGAAAAATTCCAATATTTACCTGTGATACTTCTGCTAAAACGGTTCTTCATGTTGACATGTGACTATCGGTCAACGAACTGAGCCTCAAGAAATGATAGGACACGACATGATACAAATTCGTGTAAACGTTACTTTTTACTCTAAGAATAGCTGTATGTATTATATCAATTACAAGCTGTGCCCGCAGCTTCGCCCGCGTGGAATTCAGTTTGAGACTATAAGAGTGTCAGTGAAAAACCAATATTATCTAAACTACTCGTCCAAACAATGTTGTGCAAAAGGCAATTTTTATTTTCTTAACATTTTCCTGACCATAAACTAATTATTTTGATAAGAATTTAACATTATCTACTTAAATTTCCCTCGACAGATTAAAAGCAATTTTTAATATATATTTTATTCACATTTTATCAATTTGTGAATTAACCTTAACATTTAGATATATGTCATCGTAATTTTTTATAGGCCTTTTTGAGTTTTATAACTTCTCTAAAGAAAATATTAATTAATCTCTTGTTGTTTAGGCAGCGTTTGTAAGAAACGCATTCGTTCGATCATTTTTTCGACTTTTGTTGTGAAAAAGGTCAACACGAAAAGCCCTTTAATTTTAACTGGATAATATATAACCATTCTGAAAGTTTATTTCAAATACTAGTGAAACAATTTTTGAAATTGAATGAGTTGTTTCGAAGATTACCTCCTACACCCAAACTTACAAACTCATCAACTTTACCAACTTTACCTCTTTATATATTAGTAAAGATAAATAAGATTCACAGAAAAAGATTCTTAAAATTACTAGACAAAAGGAGACATTCGTCCAACATTTAATCATGGTGATGACATATTTAATTTGATACCTTCAAATGTCAAAAACGACACTTACGATGTACGCATGCTTTATAAGCCTCAAAATTCCCTCACGTTCGAAAATTAAAATCTGTCGTTTTACGTCCCGGTAAAGATCTTAATTGTGAACTTAGCATAAAATTATTCAGAGGTGAACTAAATCTATTCTTTAGAGGGGATTGGTGAAAATATGTCCCCCCTCGCATAAGATACATTTATGCTGCAGATAAAATATTTATCCTCACATAATCAAATTCTTTAATAAACAAAATGATTTCTTACCAATAGACGTACTTTTTTAGATTTTTAAAAATTTAGTTTCAAACTTAGACTTTTTATGTAAAAAAATATTTTTTTAATGGGGCGAGACTTATTTACTAAGAAATTATTCTTTTCAAGGCTATTTCGTCGTTCTTTCTGTCCTTCGTTTTGGAACCATTCGTAGAACTAAATCATTTATCAAGAAATTTTTATATATATATATATTTTTGTGTATGTATATTTTTGTAGCCTGTGATAGATAACAGTTTTAATTATAAAATATACAGTGTGTCCAGTAAGTATCCGGTCACCAGTATCGTAGCCTTTGATAGCATACAATATGATCAATCTCATCGACTAAATTTTTGGTGTATATTTTTTAATTTTTGGCGAAATGCTTGACGCAATATTGATCCTTAGGCCGGTCGCACTTTGGACACGAATTATTACGTACGTATTCGTACGACTACTTTCTTACGTATTGGAGGGCGCACATTGATTGCGTCTTGCGTTGTCGCGATCAGTTACTTTGCGCATTTCTTCAACGACGTTTGTGCCAAATGAATAATCTGTATCTTATGGAAAACTCTATTGTGGCAGACTTAAATAATGACAAATTTAATGACTATCTATCTAATAGATTCACAAATGCTGGGGAGAATCGAACTGCAACGAGCGCGCATAATATCGGAGAAATATTGAATGCTTGAAGATTTTCGACTCATAATCAAGTCAGGAATAATTTATACTTACTTACAAATGTCCAATACCGATAGTTTTCTAACAAATTAAATTTAATATGTCAAAAAATGTCACATATTCTCTATTTCTCAGTGAACTATACACATAACATTTGCGCGCGATTCAAACGTAACCATAAAGCAACTAATTTCTTTTTTCTCGGCTGATTTTTTAAAATACTTAATCGTAAATTCGTCTAGACGAAAATTGAACTCACGCAACTTTTAATACTATAAGTCACCATAAAATTTATATACCCCGGTCTTATACGCTAAAATACATTTAATGTCAATAGATAAATAATAATATTTAGGAGAAAAAGTGTTGCTTCACAGGCGTCTTTGTTGAGCCATAATAAATAGCATTGAAGAATAATACAGAAATATGGTAAATTTGAATAAAAATCTCATCTGTAAATGTACTGGCTGATCTGAAGATACAGAGAAAGCATGTCTTCAAGACGCTGAGAACAATCGCGGATGTACCAAATCCCTTTCAGTAATTGCAGAACTCCCACCAGCGCCAGATGTGCGATTGTTTTTGATTCTTTGAATAAATAATAATTTCTTTAAGAATTTTCAATAGAAATTCTGTCATTCGTGTCGGAACTCCAATTATAACGCCACGTTCACATGATTTGTGATTGTACGGTGAATGCATCGATTAAAATGGTTGTATTTAAATAAAATAAGAATTGCAACACTAATTTTATCACATTTATATTTATATATTGTAGCTAGATCGTAATATTCCAGTTTCGCCACAAATAAAGTTTTGCCTGTGGTTAGTAGAAATAAGGGGAGTAAAAAAGTAACCCATAAAAACCAAGTTTTTATTATACTCCCTTTTTTTGTAAAATATAACAACAATTAAAGACGAATTAAAATATGTAACATGACATTAAACTTACAGTAATTTAATATATTTCTAAAATATCACACGTTTTGAGCTTTGATAAGACACTTCACGCTTTGAAAATTAAATTCTAAAAACATTTGTCAGTCATTTCAGATTTTCTACATTCGTAGTGAAGTACCTATTATGCTTACCGACGGAGTAATTCAAATTTATAAAATATTCCGCGACGTTATCGGGTCACCGTAATGAAACTTTTCTAATGATTCCAATTTGAAAAAACCATTAAATTTTTTAAAAATCCTAAAGTATACTAAAATTATTAATTTTTTTTAACAAAAATTTGATAGATCTTCTTGATCGTCGCCACGAGTCTGCTTGCAAAGTTTCAGCTCTATTAGATCACGGAAAAAGAGTCAAAAATCGATGCAAAGTTTTTTCGTCAAGGAAACAAGCAAGCAGACACCACGAGTTAATAGAAAGGATGTAAAAAGAAGAGGGTTGGTATTGGATGAGAGTTTTGGACGAGAGTTTCTCCTGGCCTACAACGGTTGCCGGTCCGCTCCTGTCTGTTCTCTTCCTGTTTTGTGCAGTTTTTTGTTCCCGAGGGCAGAAACAGGCGCAATCGTCGGTCGTTATGCCCACACGTGATCCCCACGCGACACGAGACGCTCTAGTGGGAACGCGATCCTCGACACCTGGGCATGGTCGTCGGTGGGCAGAGACGTAGCGGTACCTGCACATAACTGCATCGCTTGCAGCAGGTGCATCTTAAACGGGCCTTTCAATTTCATCGCCACCGTGTCGCGGTGGCACCCGTCAAATGCCAGAGATTTGTCAGACTGTTGCATCGGCCTTTGAAACAACGTCAATATGTACTGTGATCAGGGGCGTGAAGTGAGAACATTAAAGCGTGACATTTTCGTTGGTATATTTTATTTTATTTTAACTAACGCCCTGTAGGGCTTTTACAACAGATAGGTATAGTGTATATTAACATAATAGGTATATAGTTTATAGAAGAGAAAAAAACATAATACATGTAAACATAGAAATGACAAAGTGAGAAGAAAATACTTAGAATACAGATACAAACAAATAAAGATAAATATAATATATAGTCAGAAGCAAAAAGCATAAGAAAAACATAATAGTATAGAAATTTAAAAACAAAAAAAAGTAATAATGTAGAGAGAGAAGATATAGCACAAGCTTTAAAAGTCATAATATAATTTATTATAATATAATATCATTATAATATTACATAAATATATATATATATCTAATATATATATATATATATTATAGATATATATATATTATATATATAGATATATATATTTTTATAATTAACCCTTGGGGTGCCTGGTGGGTGAAAATCACACGGCGTGCCTGGTGGGTCATCGGACCCGTAAAAAAATTTGATTTTTTTTTGTTGTTATTTTATGTATCAATGCCAGTTGACTATTTTTTATGTATTATATTATTCTTATATGATAAAATAAAAATAATAAAACTAAAGTTCATTTTAAATGTTTTATTAATTAACTGAAATAATCACTAATTTTAGGTAACAAAAATCGACAATTTTGGCGTATAAAAAGAGATAAAAGTGTAACGACAGCGCGTTGCGGACTTGTCGCGAAGCTATTCAGTAGCACAGTGGGCTTGGTTTGAAAAAAAATCGTTGACAGAATAAAGAAAAAAATGGCCCTGTTAAAAGCTTTAACGACCGCAGAGAGTGTGTGACAAGACGTATGAATGTGGTCGAAGCAAAATAAGTGTCTTGTATGTGGCGTTCTATCCTGAAGAAAACGGTGTAATGGTTAGTTGATAAGTAAATTCACAAAAAAAACTTGCGCCATGATATGCCCTTGAAATAAAAACGTACTAATCAATTAATGTATATTATAGATGTCTCACAGAGACGAAACTGTAGTTTTTTAATAGGAAATGCACTCAAAAATGAAAATGGATTTATATAGGCCGCATGGAAAGGTTATTACAATGCATATATGAAGTGTGGCATGTAATTCAAATATATAAAACTTCCAAAAATTAGTAGGCATGGTATATTCTACCATGGGTGGAAATGGCGAATGTTACATTGCGTAAAATGATCCCTTAAGCCAACCATACGATAGGTCATAAGTCCTAGGTACACCCAAAAGACTTCTATACCTACTTTTCCATAAAAAAACTACAGTTTCTTCTCTGTGAGACATCTATAATATACATTAATTGATTAATAATGTCTCTGTGACATGAAACCCAGTACTGTTCTGAAAGATTTGAACAAATTCAAAATATTCTGAAAAACGTACTACTTTATATTGAAAAAGAAAGTTAAAAGGTCCTATGTAGACTTCCGCAATTCCCTCCTCGTATTATTAACATCTCAAAACGTCTTGTGTTTGAAGCCGTTGATGGCCGGCAGCTGGCGGTGATTGAAACATTAAAGTAATTCCACGAAAACATCGTAATAAACCACTTAATCTATGCAATCATCTTACCACAACATTTTAAAAAATGGCTGCAATTTGAGCAGGAGCAGACTGGTAGCATAAATTTGGTTGATAAAAAATCTGCTTTATTATAAAGCTCGTGTTTTTCATCCTTGTAGTTTTTTAATTAAATTAAATAAAACACAATCACTTTCTTAAAAACCAAGAATTTTATTAAATACCACGCCAACCGGTTTTGTTTCGTAATGGTGAATTTAAAACTAACAATAAATATAAAATGAGAGCATTTATATGTATACAAAGAGGAAAACATAATATAAAACTACATAAGCAAGAGCAAAAGACAAAGAAAGATACTAAAATATGTACATGTATGGAAAAGGGGAGACAAACTAATACAAAAACGGACGTTACACGAAGTTACGCGGACGGACAGACATACAATGAAATTATTATAATTATTATAATAAGTTGTTTAAAACTGAGTATTTCATTTAATTTTAAATTTAATGTAATGTCAAGCCACAAAATGTGTTTTTGATTTTGAAAATTTGATGATTAAGTATTTCACTACCACCATTTACAACTATTTTTTAAATTAAATAAATAAAAATGACTTAGTTAAACACCACTCATATTTATTTTCAAATCCAACAAGGTTTCGCTACGACCGTAGCCTCTTCAGGGAGAACCTTAACTGCCTAAACATTAAAAAATTATGTGCTTATATACTAGTGTATATAAGGATGGAGTGCCAAGAGTGGGGGTAGGGGGTGGGAGGGGTTTGGGTGGGATTTCGCAGGGAAATATTTTTTATCTCAATGGTCCCAATTGCGAATATTTACCTCTGCACTATTATTTAATGAATGATCTTTTTCATAAAGATGCTTAGAAAATTCAGAGAAAACCATTACTGTTTGAACATTTAAGATGTTCCTTAATAGTAATATTAACATTACGAATGAGGAACAACTATTTTAAGCAAATTTGTCTAGTTACACTGGGATTTTTGTCTGTGTCCCGTTGGTCCAATTCGCCCCTGAAGTGAAACAAAGTCTCAGCACATAATAACGATCTTAATGACTCTGAAATTACGATTTATTCGATCTGAAATCGACTACAGTAGGCCCACAAAAGATCTGCAGGATATCTACGATCGTAATCAGATATTATAATTTGAGCAGATTGAAAGGTCGCTGACTCCTGGAAAATAATTGAGTATATCTATAAAGTACTAGTAGTCCGTAACCATAGTTACTTGGGGATTCAAATTGTATCATAATTTATTATAGCGGTTTAGGGGATGGAAGCGCCTCACAGTTTTGCGCAGGATCTAAATGATGTATAAAGAATTTGGTTCAGGCAGTGGTAGGTGTTACTTTATTTTATTTGGGATCCTATGAAGACTTTGGAGTATTAAGTTATGAGGATGGATTTCTATCCATCCTCATAACTTAATGCTCTTTTATATGAGTAATTCCACCAACATGTTTCAGAAAAACCTTTCAATATAGAATTAATTGATAAAATTTAAAAAAATAAATTTAAGAATAATTTAACTAACTAATTATTATACAATTCACAGATAAATATAAATAATAATAACGATTATTGGCAAAGAATATCAAATTTCAAAATATCTACCACAAATATTAGACCTGCATTTTATACAAAAAATAATTAGGTAAATAAATACAAAAAGCAATATATTTAACAATTCAGGTGTTTCTAAAAACTGTCGTGTAAATTTCAATTTAAGAGTTAAAGAACATTTAAGATGTCTGAATAATCATAGTTTTTCTGAATTTTCAAATCATTTATTAGAAAATGATCACGGTTTTGATAAAAATTTTGGACTTTCTATTTTACACATAAATAATTTAGGTCTGAAATTTAATAATTTCGAATCACTAGAAATTAGTTAAGCATGTAATAGTAAACTAAATATTATTAATAATCAATTAAATTTAACTACTAGCCCAATTCTAAAAAAAATTTCCAATAATTGCGAGTAATCAAGAACTTCAGTAATAATATTTAAAAATAATTTTTCAAATAATTAGGAAAACAAGAAACAAAAGACATTTCATTTTGATATTTTGACAGATATACAAAACCCTGACGATGGAAAGGTTTTTCTGAAATATGTTGGTGGAATTACTCATATAAAAGAAGTAGATATATACAAATAAAATAATCAATATTTTTTAACTAAATATATATTTCTTTGTATTAAATTAATGTTTGTAATTAATTTTATTTTATATTATTATGATTAATTTATATTTATATTTATATTTATATCTGAAAATCGAACAAAACAATTTCGTTATCTGTCCGTCCGTCCGTCTGTCTGTCCTTGTAACTTCGTGTAACGTCCGTAATTTCGTTCGAATTCACGGCTAAAAAAAACGGCCGGTAATGGGACTTGAACCCCGGGCCACCAAACCTGAATTAACGCACGTTGCCGCCTCTCCATAGATCGCCAAAAAGATGCTATAACTATATACTATAACTATATATTAGCAAAGACGCGAACAAATTTTTCGTTATTTTTGACAGCTAGTTTTATATAATTTAGTTGTCACGAATTCATACCTATACTCCTTCTCTATACACGAGTCTGACTATTATAGAGAATTAAGAAAATATGTTTCTTTATTTCGAATGTTTTACTAAACACTTTGTGTAAAAATACAAAAAAAATAAGACAGACAAACAATTACCCAATTTGATTGTATACAGGGTTATTTGTAAAACATTAATAACCTCGCAGGACTATATTCCTGCCTTGATTATGAGTCGAAAATGTTCAATCTCTTATGACCTTATATCAATAGTTATGGAGATATGCGACATCAAAGTTTGCATTTTTTTTTCAATATTTCTGACTTTGTAAAACGTTGGACTATCATAACAGTAACTTATATCGATTACGAAAAATTCATTCGTTTCAATACAAGTTAAATAAAATGATAAAAACCCTGAAAAATTCCAATTGGAATGTTTTTCAATTGGAATTGGAAGGTTTTTATTTTTTTATTTGACTTGTATTAAAGGGAATGAATTTTTCATATTCGACATTAGTTACTATAATGATAGTCTAATATTTTACAAAAAAAAGTCAGAAATATTTTAAAAAAAAATGCAAACTTTGATGTCGCATATCTCCATAACTATTGATATTAGGTCATAATAGCTTGAACATTTTCGACGCACAATCAAGGCAGGAATATAGTCCTGCGAGGTTATAAATGTTTTACAAATAACCCTGTATACTGTATACTCACATGGAACATGATGCTACTACTACAGTGGACATGGGGTGTCATTGATCTTGGAACAGGTTCAATGCCTTTCAAAATTATTTTTTCACAATCGCCGAGAGTAATCTGTACCAAATTTGGAACGTGGTACAAAAACGATTGCCGCTCGAGCCAATTGAATAGTTTCAATAAATTAAAAATAGTGACCCTGACCCAAACCGGCGCCAGCACCAATCCAGTTCCATGTGACTCAACCACTTTTGATACGAATTCGTCTCGCCACATTATTTATTTATTTTACAATCGGGTGGTGATATCTTACAAGTAAATTATAATACTGTCACAAGATATCCATCAGGTTGGTGAGGTGACCGCACTTTGGTAGAGCAGAGCCTTAAAAAAAGTAATCCATAAAAACCAAGTTTTTATTATACTCCGTTTCTTTGTAAAATATAACAACAATTAAAGACGAATTATAACATGTAACTTAACACTTTACTTACAGTAATTTAATATATTTCTAAAATGTCAGATGTTTTGAGCTTTGATAAGACACTTCATGCTTTGAAGATTAAATTCTAAAAACATTTGTCGGTCAATTTAGATTTTCGACATTCGTAGTGAAGTACCTATTATGTATACCGACGGAGTAATTCAAATTTAAGAAAATATTCCGCGACGTTATCGGGCCGCCGTTGCTAATCAAATTTTTCTAAAGATTCCAATTTGAAAAAACCAATAAAATTTCTAAAAATCCGAAATAATACTATAATTATTAATTTCTTTTAACAAAATTTGATAGATCTTCTTGATCGTCACCACGAGTCTACTTGCCAAGTTTCAGCTCGATTAGATCACGGAAAAAGGGTCAAAAATCGATCCAAAGTTTTTTTTGACGGCAAGCCGGCAAGCAAGCAAGCAGACGCCACGAGTAATATAAAGGGAGTAAAAATAGTAAACACATTAAAAACACCGTCTTTAAAGGATGTGGAAATCAATTAATCAATTATGAGTTAATTATTAAGACCTAGTAAAGAATAAAAGAAAGTGATCTATTTTACCTCTTCTGGTCTTGTAGAAATTTAGATCCGCATTGATTATGCGATAGAAATTATAAAACCAATTTATAAGTGGCATATAAAGAGCTCATTAGAGGCAATGAGCGATGCTCCAGCGAGCAAGTGCTCATTACCTAAAGACAATAATTAACTGAACAGGTGATACACATCTGTATTGCAATCCACGTAACGAGGGAGGACGTAATAAAAAAAAACGCAACTTCAAATAATGCAATTGGTCGTGTTAATTATATCATGTTACCTTAAATAGATTGTAAACCATGCCGACGTCCTCAAAAATATCTCTGCCTTAGACCTTCGAAACTGGAGAGAGCTGGCACTATGAGACGAGTGGAGGAAAATTATCGAGGAGGCCAAGACCCACCAAGGGTTGTAGTGCCAAGAATGATGATGGTGATGATGAAACCATGCCTTTAAATAAAATTCGTTTATAACATCGGTCCGCTATCCAAATATATGCACATTCTGAAATTTGTTGAACAAACGAGCATGTAATGTGTGAAAGTATGCCGTAACGATGGTTTACTAATTCAGATTGACAATTTATCTGAATTAGCAAACCATGTTTTGAAAAGACGACATTGAAATTTGACATGTTTGCGCAAATGCCATTAGAATAAGCTCATCCTGACGAAAAAAACCTAAAAGAAGAGGTTTAAAAAGAAAATCGCTAAAATTTATTTTTCCAATGTGTGATATTCAAGGTGTAACAGAACTAGTTCACAATGCTTTACAGGTAGGTTCCTGCCAAAATATTGAGTCGAAGATGTCATAATATCAAGATGTCATATAAGTAAGCGATTTTAAAGTTACATTCGTGAAAACTTGTAACTTACAAAAATGGAGGCATGGACGCTTACAGTAGAATGATAAGGCGATTTGAAGTATTCGAGATGTGGGACTACAGAAGAGTACTCAAAATAATCTGGAGGGACAAAGTTACGAATGAAGAAGTTATGGTTCGCATAAATAAAGAAACGTAAGTAATGAAAAATCTGAAAAATTCAATATTTATTCATTTGTTTCTTAATTAAATATAGTATACAATTTGGGTTGCACTATGCCTGTCTCACTAGAAGAATCTGTGTATAGTTTAAAAAATACTTGTACAATTAGGTATTAATTCATATGTGTCTATTTACAAGTTATTTTTTTAGTGTTGTTAGTTGTACATGCATACAAAATAAAAATATATAGTAAAAACTTTTGTATGAAAAAATATATATTGAGAAGAAATACATTAATTAAATAAGTAAATTAATAGCAAGTTTACACGTTTTGACAAAAAAGAGAAAAAATAAAAAAAGGACAGAAATTAAGAGGCACACTAATCAGTAGTTATTAGTTATTAATTTGTTTGAGTGAGAGTAGCAATTTCATGTCTTCCCATATTTTTAAACCGTGATTTTATTAAATCTTTAATTTTTTTTGGAATTTTTTATCGGATTATACCTATTAAAGATATTTTTTGATCTCGGGCATGTAATGAGACATCCAGTGAATCACGAGATCTTGCATCTACCCAAAGATGCAGGAAGTCGGGGTTCAAAAAGAGAACGGCATGGCTGAAACATCTAAGGCAGTGGTTTGGCCAGTTTGTTGTAGAGCTATTCCGTGCCGTAGTAAATATGTATAAAAAGAAGAAGAAAGAGAGAAAAAATCTTGTGAAAATTTTGTGAGGTTATATCATTTTATTTGACCTGTATTAAACAAATAATTTTTTTATGTTCGAAGTAACCTTCATGATAGTCTGAAAGAACGTCGAACAGATGATTAGACAGAAGTATTTAATAGAATTAAAGCTTTGGTGTCGCTTATCTGTGTAACTATTAATACTAAGACATTGCTGCTTGAACATTTTCGACTCATAAAATAGGCAGGAGTTAACACGTTAAGAATGTGGCATTTACAAATAATAACTTGATTGATTGACTACATAAATGAAAAATAGAACCACATCCGAATTCCAACACTGAGTGGGCCAGGCGCGAATTCGTCGATTCATTGTTAACTTTACCATATAAATTACGGTTCTTCTGTTGATACGGCTATTAACGCCTACACCAAAGTGAAAAACCGCACAAAAAACGCGGATGTGATTGTCTAATATATCAGCGTATTAAATTATTTCACAAACGTATACGTATTTGAAAAAGCACTTATTTACCAATTTTCCATCATTACGTCGTCAGACGTAGTTGTTATAATAGTCTATTTACAATAAAAATTACCTGAAATACCTCCAAAAATTTCACACAAAAATAAACACCAAAATTGACCGAATAACCTTGACAGTAATTTTGGAAATTGTTAATATCCCACAGATTACTATGCTTCAAATTCAAAAGTTATAAAAAAATTATTTGTGTCTTTTCTGATTGGTTTGTGTTATTTAACAATCATTTCTTGAACCTTATTATACTACACTATACACATTTGATTAATATTATATCAAATAAGTATCTGCTTATATTTTAAGTTAAAAGTTTAAAGGTATAAATCAGAAATTCAGTATTTGCATGTTTTTGAGCGTTTGTTTCTCGCTCGTTGAATCTGGCATTTTATGTCATGAACCTCCTCATTTTATTCCCATTATCCGGTCTACCTTTTATATATTCGAAATCCATCGTAGAGCATCGAGTGTCTTTTTGTTGTGTCGCCATACATATCGAATTCTTCAAAATAACTATTTGCTGAATTGTCATCAATAGTTGGTAAATTAAATGCTTCAGATTGGAAGATTTGAAGTGATCGAAGAACTCGAATTCGAAACATCGGGAGGAAGAACACTCTCTTTGCGTTGAGATTGGCTATTTTAACCTGTGTTCCTTTATACTATTTTCATCCCCTTGTCCACAATTATTTCATATCACCCCTCCACAACCCCGTCCCGTCATAGTTCACCTGTTCCGTAATTCTCAATCCTAGATTTCCGGCAATTTGCGTCGGGATTGCTTGGCGTGATAAACATATTGACATTCAACAAATGCCTTGAAATTTCTCGTAGCAATTCTAACGTATGTCTCGTCTATTTGGCGTCGGGATAACAATCATTATTGGTAGCGATCATTGCATCCTGAGAATAGAATCCTAAATCAAATTATAATATTACAAGTAATTGAATGTTTCGGTGTTAACTTTGTGGAAATCCATTATGAACAAATTATGAAATAAAACAATGAACTTTGTTTTTTTCCACTTATATTTGAGCACTTCTTTCACTACATGTTTCGGAAACGTCCGTTTCCTTCATCAGGTGAATTAAGACTGAGATTTTTTCAGAATATGCCAATCATATTATAGAAAATAACCACACATTCAGCAATCCAAAAATAACCACAAAGCAATACACATCCTACATAAACAGGCATACGGCCAAAAACAAAATAATTTAGAAACTCTTGAAATTCATAAAAACCTAAACACAACAAATAACATAATCAATAATCAAGTACAACCTTTCACATCACCCCTTCTTACAAAGTTTCCGATCTCCCACCACCTAGATACCCCCTCCACTTCTGCCGAATCCACAACCCACACACCAGACAACCACTCCCACATACCTCAGTCTTCACCTTATTCACCTGATGAAGGAAACGGACGTTTCCGAAACATGTGCTCCTTTATACTATTTTCACCCCTCCGCAACCCCACCCCGTCATAGTTCACCTATTCCGTAATTCTCAATCCTAGATTTCCGGCGATTTGCGTCGGGATTGCTTGGCGTGATAAACATATTGACATTAAACAAACGCCTTGAAATTTCTCGTAGCAATTCTAACGTATGTCTCGTCTATTTGGCGTCGGGATAACAATCACTATTGGTAGCGATCATTGCATCCTGAGAATAGAATCCTAAATCAAATTATAATATAACAATTGCAGTACGTATTATACGTGGCTACCTCGTAATGAAATCGGTCAAAATATGAGCGGAACCTCGCGACCGGTTCTGCAAGAATTGGGCCAAAGTCCGGCTCACTTTTGCCGTGTCTCCTCACGCTTTCTGATGCATATAATCCCCGGCAATTATTGCACCAAGATCCGGAAAACCTTCGACACACTGCAGCTGCAGCCAGCGTTTCGTATTTATCAACAATTTATTGCAATACTCTGGCAATGGGAGCTATCGATCTACATTCTGTAATTAACAGTTACGTGAGTCGCTGATATGATAGATATAGGATTACACAATTCAGACTTTACAAAAATGATTGTTGATGTTTTGGTCTTGGTATATTTATCCATAGTATACAAAGAACGATTTACCGAACATAGAAAAGATAATTTGTACCTATAGAAAATATAAAACTAAGGAAAGCACTTACTTCTGTAAGATTGCTCGGTCGGCGAGTTATTAGCCTACTCTTGCGTTGACGCTAGGGTTGTCACTTTATTTTTACTCCCTTTCTTTTAACTCGTAGCGTCAGAGATTCCGACGCATAAGGTAGACACGAAACCCGAAAATGTCTGTAATTAGTATACCTAGTTTCTGCACTTAAATTGCAAGAACGCTGATTAACATCAACGTAGACCTTTAAAAACTCACAGTCTTTGTGATAATCAACACACCTTTTTAGTAAAGCACCACAAACATAAAAAAGGCATTTTTTTCAGGAAGCGCCTTTTTTTTCTAAAGCAGCGGCTGCGAGCGCGAATGGCACCGAAGACACGGCCCTTACTGCCGCCGCCTTGTGCCCCCATATTCTATGTCAATGTGTGCGTCACAGTGCGTGCGTATACGGCGCCGAGCACGCACGCACACATTGTAATGGGTAGCGGCCAGTTTGTATGAAGACGTATTACTATTCTTAGTATACTGTGCTATTGATATCAATGACTTAAATAATTTTCTTTAATGTGAAAAATCCGTTAGCATATAAATGAATATTCTGGTCCCAACATACTGCTGTATGTTTTAAAATATTAATTTTCATTTATTCGCATCTCAGAATAACTAAAAAATATACTACAATCATTTTAAACAAATTAGATTACCCAGTGGTAATAAATTTTGCATAAAATATTAAATTATCGTGTCAACCTTCAGAAATGTGTCAAAGGTTGACGAAGGAGCAACCAATGAAACCAACCAACCAACGCAACCAAAACAGACACAAAGAGATATGTTTGGAAATATTTGTCAAAGCTACTAGCAATGTAATTTCCATCATGAGCTATGGAGATTTAAAATATCCATGTAATTGTTAAAAAATAAGAAAATACGCCGTATTTCGAAACACCCCCTATCCGAAGGATAACAAGATTTTTATAATTATTGATTGACATCACAACCAAATAGACGGGAAGTGCTTATTTACGTGCCAACGCGTAAAATTTGTATCAAAATTTTCAAAAAATCTCTCAAATATTAATATTTGTATCATAATAATGGAAATATTGACTTTAATTTAATATCTGGACGCATTGGGTGGTGAACAATCATTAAATTATATATATATATTAAATTCTACCAAACTTTTAATATAATACTATCTATTGTCTATTTTTTTTATCATATTCATCACATCAAAAATAAGATGTGTACAATCCCAATTATAATAATTTCGTTTTCTGTCTGTCCGTCCGTGCGTCCATCCGCGTCTGTCTGTAACTTTCTTTAGTACATTTTTTCCACAAAATGCTTTTAATCAATTTTTTTCCCAAATTTTTTTTTCAAAGTATTTTTCTTCGAATTTTTTTTTTCCAAATTTTTTTTTCGAATTAATTTTTAAAAATAAAATAAATACATAAATTATTCCTTAGGAACCGACATGTAAAAGCGCCGTCATTTTTGACGGGTTACAGCTAGTTTTATATAAAATTGGTCAAGATTGTTATGATTGTTATTAACGCAAACTAATAAGAATAAATTGTTCGCAAAGAACATTTAAGACACGCCAAGAAAATTCTATTTGAATGTTTTGATATGTTTTGTCTTTTTTCTTTCTTGCAAGCGTCAATTTATTTCAGCGTTTTTAAGTTAAGTTTAGATAATGAGATTTAAACCGGGTTGGTAAAGTTAACGTACGCTACGCCTTAAGATACGCCTCTGATCACAACATGTTCGAGTACTAAAAACAGTTTAATATTTAAGCGTGTTTCTGGGTCAGACATGTATGAATAATGTTGATTCGTTTCATACTTCGCGTACATACAATGGACATGCAGAAAACATCGTATGCAAGCTGTTTTTTTTTTGTGAGAAAATTATTTGGTTATTCATAAAATATTGGCCCAATTTTATATAATACCATTTTGATCGACCTACATGGTGTGAAAATATTTGTTCTTGTTTTTTTTTGACAGCCATGAATCTGATATTAACTTAAATCATTCATAAATGGGGTTGAAACAAATGATTTTTTTTCATGCATCTTGTAGAATGTTAACCTAGCATGGGATGAAGGATTAACTTCTGAATTCTGACAGAATAGTATGGCGATAGTTCAAAAAGTCTTACTATTCATATGTCTTAGTATAATATAACAAGCACCACATTATTGGTTACATGGTCAGCTCAGAAATTATTTATTCATTTATTTATCTTAATAATTTAGTTCCACACATAATGCTGTGTGGGCTAATATATGATTTCACTGAGACATATTGCATTCCATCTAATCATTTAAAAGTTTTTAAAATATAATTTTTGCACTTTAGTTTAAACCTCCTTATATTCCCCATGTTTTGAATTTCCTTTGGCAGGCTATCGAAGATTTTTATACCTTTATACATCATACAATTTGGTGAGATGTTTTTCATTTTCTTTGGTAGTCTTATATTGTCGCTTTCTCTTATTCAGCTTCATCCTGTCATCAAAGTTTAATTTTATCATCTTATTTTATCATCAATATGAAATCCATTTTTAATTTTAAATATTTGCACCATTACATTATATATTATTCTTTGATTTACAGTTTCCAGTTCTAGAGCATTCAACATTGTTGTTATTTTAGTTCTCCTATTACACTTCAGTATTATGCGCATCGTTTTGTTTTGTACTATTTGTAGTTTCTTTAGCATTCCTTCGTTGCTTATAAATAATATACTGGAACAATAATCTATGTGCGGGAGAGTCATAGTATTGTATATTAATAAACTAGTATTTTTATTTATATGTCTTCTGATTTTTCCAAGTAAGGATACTTTTTTTGCGATTTTCTTCACCACAAATTATTAAGCATACTTTATGAATACCGTGAAAGAACCACTACCGAACGAATAATGCGGCGTTGATTCTGAAAGTTTAAAAAAGTAACCCTTAAAAACCAAGTTTTTATTAAACTCCCTTTCTTAGTAAAATATAACAACAATTAAAGACGAATTAAAACATATAACATAACACTAAACTTACAGTAATTTAATATATTTCTAAAATGTCAGATGTTTTGAGCTTTGATAAGACACTTCATGCTTTGAAGATTAAATTCTAAAAACATTTGTCAGTCAATTTAGATTTTCGACATTCGTGTGAAGTACCTATTATGTATACCGACGAAGTAATTCAAATTTAGAAAATATTTCGCGACGTTATCGGGGTGCCGCGCCGTTGCTAATCAAACTTTTCTAATGATTTCAATTTGAAAAAACCGATAAAATTTCTAAAAATCCGAAATTATACTATAATTATTAATTTTTTTTAACGAAAATTTGACAGATCTTCTTGATCGTCGCCACGAGTCTGCTTGCCAAGTTTCAGCTCGATTAGATCACAGGAAAAGGGTTAAAAATCGATCCAAAGTTTTTGTTGACGGCAAGCAAGCAGTCGCCAGGGAGTAAAACTAAAGAGATTCGAGGACGTCTTGATATTATTGAAGTCTACGAATTGAAAGATTTAGTGAGAGAAAACGCGTGACAAGGAACCATCACTGACAAGCCGAAGAGGATCCGTCTTGCCTCATAAAAACTTTCACCTTTCACCAAAAAAAAGTGACGATGTCCGTTGAATAAGCACCGCACGAAAACAAAAACAGTCAATATTATAGGTATAGTCGCAAAATATGAATAATTAATAAACCTTTTGACTTGTCAATTAATAGAAATAAATCTTGTTTTAATATCATTGAAAGATTTGGCAGATACTTCGTGGTGCAACATTATAATTTAAAAAATTATTAACATAATTAATAGAAATAAACTTTGTCTTAGAAATTTTGGAAATAAGAAAAAGTGTTTATAGTACAACCAGGTGCTTTTTACAAATAGTTATCTTTTAAATTTATTTTCATGTTAAGTAGGTACTTTATTATTATTCATTTTCCATATATAACTTTTAAATATTTTGATTGTCTATTCTTCGATTTTTAAACTTAATTTTGTTAGTATACAATTGTATCCTGACGAAGGGGCCATGGGCTCTGAAATATGTTCATATTTTCAATAAAAAAGTGGTGAAAACAAGGTTTTATTTAAAAAATATGTTTTAAAATATGTATTATTATACTTTGTAATACACACACACAATATGAGCTATTAAATTACAACTATAGTTTCGAGAGGAGCAGTCCCTCTCATCATCAGGTATAGATAATAACTAACTTAAATACAATATTTATCAATCTAATTGGGTAGGTCAGGTGGTCAGGGGGGCGCGCGGCGGGGAAGGGTAAATTCTGGAAACACATTAATAAATAATATCACATTTCAGTCCAGTTCACCACTCCTAGAGCTGGTCGGCGGAAATAATACCAAATTAGATTGATAAATTTTGTATTTAAGTTAGTTATTATCTACACCTGATGATGAGAGGGACTGCTCCTCTCGAAACTATAGTTGTAATTTAATAGCTCATATTGTGTGTGTGCGTGTATTACAAAGTAAAGTAAAACATATTTTTTAAATAAAACCTTGTTTTCACCACTTTCTTATTGAAAATATGAACATGTTTCAGAGCCCGTGGCCCCTTCGTCAGGATACAAATGTATACTAACAAAATTAAATTTAAAAATCGAAGTATAGACAATCAAAATATTTAAAAGTTATATATGGGAAATGAATAATAATAATTTACCTACTTAACATGAAAATAAATTTAAAAGATGTAAAAAGGACCTGGTTATTTAAAATATTCAATTTACTGTTAACACTTTTTCTTATTTCCAAATTTTCTAAGACAAAGTTTATTTATATTAATTATGTTAATAATGTCACCACAAAATTATTTTGCTGTGTTTGGAGAAGAAGTATATATTTTTTATTTACAACATTTTCACAAAGGTGTATTTCAAGATCCCTTTAACAATACATGTATGAGCTTGTTTCCCTATACAAGTATTTGAATTATAAAACTTACAACATAAAAAATATATATATATTCACTGATACAGTGCAAATATTAATCTTACATGAAAATTCACTATTTTTTAAAATAAATTAGCTGCATGCTATCTTGAACTTCGCAAACGAATTGCACGATCTATAATGATAAAAATATGTATAAACTTAAATAAATAAATAAAAAATAATTAAAAAAAGCCAGAGCTATTATTGCGAGGTTTACACGAATCAAAGCCATGTTCTGGTACCCCTCAGTCAAGCAGTAATCTTTACTTAAGGATAGGTGCAATATGCCTAATAAAGCATTAATTTAAATGCTGACTTTAATATATCGATGAAATTAAACACGCGACTGATGAAATTGCGAAAATCGACACTCCATTAACTTCACAGGATCTTGCTTAATACATAAATCAATCAATTTCGGAGACTATCTGAATCGATTTAACCGACGGTCATCCTTCATTTTCTAACCAAAGTTTCACTTCCACGATGTGGTAAACTATTGCTAATTCTAAACCACGTTAATTAAAACAAATGGACGCGAGTCCGACGACGACTTCCTGCATAACAAACTTTTACAATCGGCCATGACAATGCAATTACTTTACTCGCTAGACAAAGAAAAAATAAATAGAAATAAATTACACATCGAAAAAGGTTATTCCAAAAATAATGGCTGATTTCAAATTGTACTTCTTATTTCTTTCGGGTTCAACCAGGTACAATGCGTCCATCTACCGATGTGGCGTTCGAACCTCACTCCAGACCAGCAAGTTAGTCCTTTTTTCACAGCACAAGCGTTAAGTTTGAAAATAGTAAGAATATCGATGTGACAAGTATTCCGTGTTCGCATCTCTATTTAAAAAGAAAAAACAGACCGCATACATAGGTCTATGAAATAGAACAAGAAGATTACATCTTGAACAACGTGCAGGATCTACCTTTGAACGAATATGCCTAGTAAGACAAGGCACTGCTACTTGCATCCCTTACTAATTTCCAATAATCTCCATACCTGTTAATGTATATTATAGATATATATAGAGACGAAACTGTATTAATTATGGGAAAGTAGGTATAGAAGTCATTTTGGGTGTACATAGGACTTATGACCTATCTTTTTATGGTTGGCTTAAGTGATCACTTTACACAATTGTAACATTCGCCATTTCCACCCATGATAGAATATACCATGCTTATTCATTTTTTGGAAGTTGTATATATGTTCAAATTGCGTGGAAAGCTTTCATATATGAGTTGTAAGCGCCTTTCCATGCGGCCTGTACAAAGCCATTTTCATTCCCCTAAATCCCCACAGAGCTAATGAGAAAATCTACATTGATTTTTTATCTACATTATTTTTTTCCTATGTACACCCAAAATGACTTCTATACCTACTTTCCCATAATTAATACAGTATCGTCTGTGTGAGATATCTATAATATACATTAATTGATTAATAATGTCTCTGTGACATAAATCCAGCACTGTTCTGAAAGATTTGAACAAACTCAAAATATTCTGAATCTCCATACCTTATTACTTCTTTACTTGTAATATAGTTTCTATCGTTCTTTTAAAGCGATAAAAGTTTTCATCAGAATTCAGAATTCAGTTTGCAAATTAACAGTTCGTTAACTTCTATGTTAATTGCAGTGGAAAAATTCCTTGACGTCATTATTTCGACAAAAACCATCAGTTCTCACTAAGTTCTTTGCTTTTCTCCGTACGGACGCTCCAGCCATCTATCACGTATTCATGGAGAATTGAAGACATTAACCTTCCGTGATCTGTCATGCAAAGCACAGTCATTATCCGACGATTTCCCAAGAAGATAATAAACACATCATCAATTGTTCATAACACATTGCATTCGCTGGTGTCACAGCTCTTGTAATGACATAATGTTCAGTTTCAATTATGTGAAAACAAACTTAAACCGAAGATTATATTACTTAATGCAAAATAAATTGATATTATTTAATTACGGATAAATTATAGAAGTCGGACAGAGACGAAGCTAATTTATATATATGAGAAAAGTGGATGGAAGTCTCGTATACGATGGCTCAGGGCTTACAACCTGTATGAGCTGGCTTAAGTGATCACTTTACACGATGCAACGTTCACCAATTCCATCGTTAGAACATCCACACACTATCAAATTTTTTTTTAAGTTCAAATCAGGATTCATTCATATATTACATTAGTCTCTGCTAGAGATCTTTGTTGACTTTTTTTCGTTAACAATTAAGTATATAAAGCTTTCGTAACTGGTAACGATACATCTAAATTTTATTTTTGTAAGTGGATTTTTTTTAGCAATATTCCTTTTAAAGTATATATGATATTCTTTCGAATTATTAAATATATCTACTAGAATACGCCTGAAAATCAATGCTTCATATAAAGGAAGATATAAAACATATATTTGAGAGATGTATTACCATCACCAGACAAACTGCCAAATAACTAGCTAACAGATACATTTTTTCGATGATTCCGATCAAAAATGTAATTTTTTTTATTTTATATTTTACAGTTTATTATTTTATTTATGTAGTTTACACAGACTGTTAGTTTTGTGAAATTAACGACCATATTTAACTGCAATTAACGCAATGATCATCAAAAATAGTTGGTAATGGATTGGAGAAATTTAATCTATCGCAATCTTTGAGTGAACTATTTCTAAATACTTTCACCGGATCTTTCCAGTGTTGACAGTCAAGTTCGTATCCTATAGGTTGTCCATAGTACACGATCATGGACGATTTAAAGACTGCAATTTGTTGTGGCTACATATTTCAAGTTAATAAATAAATTGAACGGTATTGGAGAACACGGCGACCGCAGTATGGCCTACATACAGTTCTTTTTTAAATTGGCTGAGGTAACTACCCGATGAAGCTTATCTAAGTGCTTAAACCTTTATATCAATTTAATTCGGTTTTCGTAAAAAAAAGTTCTTTGTAAGTTGGTACTTATATAATTAACCAAGCGTGACTGATAAATTTAATCTTTAAAAATATTATTTGTGAAAAAGGTAAAAATGAACAAAGTTTTGAAGATTTTATCTATCATCTTATAACGTGTAGTATACATGTGTAGCAGCATCTTTACATTTTTTATTTTTAGTAAAATGATTCATGTAGTCCTACAAATCTTAACGACATAAGCATTACAATTGGGACTTCTACGTGGTTCTGATACATGGACTCTCGTAGTCTATGTAAAAAAAACAAATTAAAAGTTACTCAAAGTATAATTAAAAGGACTATTGTTTAGATACTCACGGTGAGACCGAATACCTAATATATATATATATATATATATATATTCAGAGAACCATTGTAGTAAATAAAGAATGGCTGAAACAAAATGTATTGCTACGCTCAATTTGACATATTCGTTCAAATGATCTTTAAAGTGAATACTAACAAATATGTTTTATAAGAAAGATTACGTCAAGATGGCTTGGATCTTTTGAAATCCATACACAAGCTGCGATAAAGTATCAACCAGCATAGAAAACGGCTGTAAAAATCCATATAATACATTAAAACATTACATACAGTTAAAGATGTGGTCCTTCTCAACACGCATATAAAAGTCGTATGCTGTGAACTAAAAATTAAATCGCAAAAAGATTATTGAATTTTATTATAATTTTATACATAATCACAAGAGGTTTATTAAATAAGGATCCATTATTTATATATAGGTATATATAATTTATGTACAAGTGTTGATGGCGCCAGAAAGAGAGGACCACGACCGCGGAAGACGTGGCAAGACCAGATCAACCAGATACTGGAAGATGGTCCCGTTAGAAGCCTCAACAACCGGCGAGCTTGCATGCGAAGATGTATGAATGTGGATGAGGCGAGAGTTGTATGTCAGGACAGAAGAGTGTGGCACTCTATCCTCTCTGCCTACCCCCACGGGGAAACGGCGTGATGGTAAGTAAGTAGGTAAGTAAGTAAGTAAGTAAGTAAATAATAAAATATTATTTTTAATAAATCTACATATTACATAATAGTAATTTTTCAATAGTATAACGATAGTTCAAGATTAAATCTTATTACTTCAACTAGAAAACGTGTTTTTATATAACTCATGTTTGTCTGTTTGTTTGTAGTGGTGTAATCATGTAATTGATTTTTCACCAACTTCCCGACTAGCTAGAGCTCTGAAATTTTCAACATTTACGTAAAGTGGTTGGCTCTACATTATTAAATCATTTGCGATATGATTTGTTCATTATTTTGATTAAAATTAATAATCACGTCACTCATAAGCATGAGCCGTAGGAACAGGTGAAGAGCATGTCGTTCGAAAATTTGTTTTAAGCATTAAAACAAATTGTTTTATATTTGTATACTGCATGGGTGATGTTAAAAAATAAATTACAAATTTACGAAATAAAGCGCATAAAAGCATGTCTTCATTTTTTTGATTTTCTTGTTTCTATTCCATTGATTACTTGTACCTTATCTTGGTGCGTATATATTTTTAATAGATTTTCAATGATAAATAAAAATAATAATAATGCAGAGTTTTTGGTTAATGTACTAAATATGTACGTACATAGATGAAGCCGTTTTCTAAATTTAAGTAGACAAGTCAGATATTTGTACTTTTTATTAACTAGTTGTATGGATTTACTTAGTAAAGTTGTTGATAAATAATTGACAGCGTCTACAAACATGGCAGAATTAAAAGAACCCGTCTTCGCGGTTGATCATCAACTAGATAGATCAATCTGGTGGAGTCTGCAACCATTGGCTGACGTCAATAAGCCCTCGGAAACTGCACAATGGAGCAGAAGTGCCGGTAGTTTTAACCCTGGTGTCATCACTATCAGCTACCATGACTGCTCTGCCAAGTATACCTAATACAAATGCAAAATTTCAAAGAAAAATTCATAAAACCTTACGAAAAAGAAGAAGAATCTATTTCGAAAAGATTTTATCAAAAATGTGTAGAATACTTAATTACCTACGATCATCATTTTAAATATCTTTAATATTCGTAAAACTCATTGAGATATACTTCAAAAGGGCGCCGATCACCTCCTATTCATATTATATTAATTACATGTATCGCAAAATACTCTTTTTAATTTTTACTCCCTTTATATTAACTCGTGGCGTCTGCTTGTCTTCTTGTCTGACGAAAAAATTTGGATCCATTTTAAACCCCCTTCCCGTGATCCAATTGAGCTGAAAATTTGCAAGCAGCCTCGTGGCGATGATCAAGAAGATCTTTCAAATTTTCATTTAAAAAAATTAATACATTTTTAGATTTTTCAAATTTTGAATGGTTTTTTCATACAACTTATTAATAAGTTGTATGAAAATATTTCAACGTGTCAAATAGTATAATTTTAGATTTTCGGTAATTTTTTATTACTCCCTTTCGTAGCGTCGCCCGATCGAAGCCCAACGCGTAGGTTAAGCGAAAAAAAAATGTTTCAACTAGTAAATGAGAAAGTGAGTATAATAGAAACTTGGTTTTTATGGGTTACTTTTTTAAATATCAAAATAGTTCAACATCTTACAGATTCGTACTGACACAAAGGAAATATTTTTGCCGCCATTTTAATTAATCGCTGTAAAGTCAGTTTCAATAATTTTTGCACGAAATATTGATATCAAGCTTTAAGATGAGAAAACTTTATTATCTTTTTATCTTATTGTGCAGAAAAATTATTGAAAATAGCAAATATGCATAAATGTTATACCTTTTATAATTGTCTTTGAAATATTTTTTTGCACAAATATTTGCTTAGAAAAAACACAAATGTATTTATAACCCTTTTATTTAAAATTGATTTAAAACCTAGTTAGGTTCAGAATATTTTTGAGTTTGTTCAAATCTTTCAGAATGGTAGTACTGGATTTCTTGTCACAGAGACATCATTAATCAATTAATGTATATTATGGATGTCTCACAGAGACGAAACGTATATTGCTTTAAAAATTCCATAAAATCAATTGTGGGAGTCTCATTGAGCGACATTAACGATATCAAAAATAATAAGCGACATCTGTGGGGATTTAGGGGGAAGGAAAATGGTTGTCAAAGGCCGGTATAATAGGTTGTTACAACACATACGTGATGTGTGTCATATAATCCAAATATATACAACTTCCAAAAATTAGTAAAACGTGGTATATTCTATCATGGTGGAAATGGCGAACGTTACATATGTGTAAAGTGATCACTTAAGCCTACCATACGATCGGTCGTAAGTCCGAAATGCACAATAAATGACTTCTATACCTACTTTCCCATAATAATAATAAAATACAGTTTCGTCTCTGTGAGATATTCATAATATACCTAGTTAGGTTCTTTAAAACGTACACACGAATTTATTATAAAGTAAGTGAAGTAAAAGCAAGTAAAACCTCTGTTTGTTTCCATAAGTTTCGCACGTTTTATTTTTTATTATGTATGAAATTTCGTTGTAACAGTATTCGGATGGGCTTTATAATTCAGTTAGTATGTTAACGACCGAAGAAAAAATACGTGACTGCAATACTAGTCAGGTCGCATCGTGAGTTCAAACCCAAACCATCTTGTTAAAAAGTCTGAATCTTGCTGTCGAAACAGCCCAGAGTATTTGTGTAGCGGACAATAAAAATAAATGTAACACGTTCGGGAACTCACAACTGTTAACTGTTACCCAAATTCGTTCCTTTGTGCCATCACTAACCCAGTGAAATATTAACAGTCGTAAATAAGATGCCATGAAATTTTATTATGTTTTTTGTTGTTGATTTGTACGTGATTCCAACAAATTTTTGATTGACCGTTCGGATCTCAGGGGATAATAAATTTGGTGTGGTACCTTGAATCTTATTTGGATTACCGTACCGTAATAGAAATGATATGATTTCTGTTGATTTGTAAATAATTATTGATAGTAAATAGTTCGAATTAATAAAAAAACAGGTTTTTGAGCTGTAAGGAAAAGCGCCACTTATCCCTTGACCTTAATTTTGTCCTTCGAGCACTCGTCTAACTCTGCAGGTCTGTCTTGAGATTATTCTCCCATCTCCGTCCAATCATCTTGACCTGTGTATAAGGGCTATCAGATCTTGCAGAGAAAAATGATGGAATGTGTGGTCTTGGATATAAATCGTAACTGAAGAGCCTAAGATATTTTAATCTATTTTAATAAAATAGATTTCGACAATTCAAAAGTAGCTGCCAGCCTCAATAATGAAACATTTAGAATCTACAGAGAGGCAATTGAAATAAATAAAAGAAATAGTAATATAATGAACAACAGAGACGATAGCATTCGACTTCCGACCGCATGGAGTAACATTCTTAATAATAATAATCAAATTCCTAATACAAATAATATTAATAATAAACCGCATATCACGATGGAAACACCGAAGCAATTAGAAAATCCAACCTTTTCAACATTGTATACTGACGATAGTAAAGTAAATATACGGATTACTAGAAGCCGAGCAAAACTCATTAGCAGCGTCGCTGGAGAAACCCACTCCTCCACAAACACCTGACGCTGAATTTCTCAAACTTTCACTTGACGGTGAGCTCCGGACCCAAACGGTTGTACGCTTTTTGGAGAAGCAGCTCATCGACAAGGCGCCCTGAAGATGAGTAGTGAGATCTCTTCGAAACGTCGGCAGACGACTGGTCCTGACGACCGGAATTTGACGTGGGTTACCCCCAAAGTAGTTAGAACTAACACATTTTACCCATGAAAGCCTTCGATTTAACATATATATATATATATATATATAATAGATAGATATATATATATATATATATAAATATATGTGAGTGTAAGTCCCTCTCCAGATACAAGAGTTAGTTTCTTTTTGGAGAGGTACAACTATACAGTAAATTTATGTATCAATATACTTAAAATAGACCAGAAAAAAAAATGATAGCCGTCTGCACTATCAATAAAGTAACTTAAATCGAATATGATGAATTCATTCGCTGTAATTCAAGTGTAATAAAATTATTAATACCGAATGTACAAAGGGGCGCGGCTATAAAAGAGGAGAGTACAAGCTCTCGCGCTCTCTCTCTTCCGTTAGCTAGCAAGCAGCTAACACTGGGATTAGGTTAGGGTCGGCTGACACAAAGTATCTGAATAATACTGAAGATAATCGCAACCATCTGGTGTTTTTTTTATCCCGGGAGTGGGGATACGTCATACCTGTTCAAAATTTTGAAAGGTTTTATTTATTTTATTTGTATTAAAGCGAATGAGTACGAGTATTAAATATTCTGTATAAGTTACTTTAATCATAGTCCAGTATTTTACAGAAAACAAGTGACAAATATTAAAAAAAAGGAATATTAAAAGTCGCCTGTCTCAATAAATATTGATATTAGAACAATGTTGCTTGAACATTTTCTAGTCTAAATAATGCAGTAATTAACCTGTAAAGTATTGTGAACTAGCTCTGTTACACGGTGTTTCCGTTTCTTTCACATCCTCAAGGAACTTTTTTGTCTACCTAAAATTACAAAAACTGATATAAATATATGTACCTAACAGGGGAGTGCAGTAAGAACATTGCATCATGACATTTATGAAAGCATATATTTGGAAAAAAAATTGAATTCAAAGATGCATCGCGAAATATTCCTACTACAATAGGCATGATGACAGTATTAAAGAATTAAAGAATAAGTGATTTTAAAGAAGAAAATATTTTTAAAAGGATTCTAAAAAATGATCCAGTTTTAATATACACAATAAGATTAATAAGATTTTCAATAAAATAAAAGGATAAAATTCTGCAATCCGCCATTTTAACTGAAAGACCGTTCAGAGCGAATGACGTCACGCCTGAGTACCCATCACCGTGTCTTTGAACCGTTGCCATAGACACAATGCAATGTTTACTGGGGCTTGACGTCACGTGGACGAAATGACAGCTGCGGGCGATTTTGCGCGAAATTAAAAACATGTAGATGAAAATGCAATTATTTGCGTAAAACTTAGTTTATTACTGAAATAATGTTATTTTCGGTTATAGCAGACGTATACCTTCAATATTGAATGTTATTTCAAAATCTGTCATCATGCCTATTATTATGATATTACTCATATTTTATTCCTATATTTTAAATATTAGTTTATGCAATAAATAAGATTTGAAACTATTTTTGGTAGATTTGATTTTCAACTTCTCATTTGACGGCTAATTTTGTGGGCATGTTTGTATGTTTTAGAAGCATTTCATCAAAAGCGTTAATGTTAAAATCTCCGCTCAGACTTTAAAATGTTTAAAAATTTCTTCTTTTGGATTTTTTTGCTTGCTTGTGATCCCCTCAATTGCAATCGCTCCATTTTTCGTAGGCGTTACAAACTTTGGAAAAAGGAACGTAAAAATGCTCGATTTTGAAATTCGCACGTTACGTTAATGACTTATTTAATGGCACTATCGACTTCGACAATTATCACACCATTCTCATTTCGGTCCGTGTCAATAGAAATCTCCAACCTCGCGGCTTATCACTAATCGTGCTAATGAATAATGTGCTTAATGAAGGAAAATTATATTTATAATTAGCAGCGTTTATTGTGTTGCACGTGTCAAGGGGGGAATTGACGAGTTTTATGGTCACACTGCATGTGAGAATAATTCATATTATATAATATGTGTCTTTTATATCGTACACAACAAACACGGGTTACAAGGCTGGCAAATACAATTAATTTCGAGGTACCTAAAAGGAAAACGTCTTTTGGGCAAAGACAATTTAATTTCACTGCCCCGCTTGTTTTTAACAAGTTACCTAATGAAACTAAAGAAATAACTCTACACAAACCTTTTAAACATCATATTACTAAGTTTATAAAAACATCAGGTAGAAGGTATGCTGAAGAAGTGATCCGCCCTTGACCTCTGAATTGGCAAAAACTGATTGGTATAATTTAAAGTATACTATCATAGAATATTTATTTTTGTAACTACTTAAATTCTTATCGTAATTTTATATGTGTGTTTTCTTTTCTTTTTCTTTTCTTTTAGATTTAGGTATTCCTATGATTTACTTTATTATTATTGATCTATTTTCATTATTACGTTTATACTTTCTTTAATTGTCATTTGTTAATATTAAATATCATATGAGAATGACTGCCGCAGAACAGGTTTTTACCTAGTGTGGCAGTTATTAGTTACTTGTATTAACAGATGTAAATAAACAATAAATAAAAAAAATAAATAAATAAAAAAAAATTAATTAATTGATAGTTCAACTCGACTATAATGACGTTCCCGTCGGTCTAGGTTCCAAAACGACTACATTATTTTACAACCAGCTGGACGCAATCGGCTTCCGTGAAATTTAGTTATGAATGTTAAAAATAAAATTAACTATAAAAAAGTGGTCATATAAATTAGCGTAAATACAATAAGTCCTTAAGAGGCCCCAGTACACGATTTTTGTATTTGCTATCGATTTTGCTAAGTTTAACGTAAACTTATTAAATCATTTTGCAAAGCCCATAGCTAAACAGGCTTTTAATCAATTTTATTATGATAGGTCCATTTACTCTTTAAGCATTTCCTTAAAAAAATACATTATTATAACATCATAAAAATTATAACCCCGAAACACTATTTTAGTTTTCATGCAATAGAGTTATCTTTGGTACACTTAACCACGTATATTTTCAAATAAAGACCAAATATTTTATTTAAAAATTGATTTATACAGTTTGAAGAAGAGGTGGTGCTATTCAGAAATTAATATTTTCGACAAGTTGTTAAATGTATCCTTTAAAAAAGACAAAAATTAAACGTTCTGTTTCCCATATAAAATATTATGTGTGCGTACAAATATTTTCCCACAAAATATATATATATATAGATAGATATATATATAATATACATATAATGATATATATATCTATACATATATATATATATTTTAGTACATAAATATATAAAGAAGAAAATAAGTTACATAATATGAGATAATTAATGCATAAAGTAAAGTAAAGTAGATAGTACATAAATATATATAAGCAGAAAAGAAAGTTACATAGTTAATACAGTAAAATTTTTTAAATATATTTCGACGACGATTTATATATAATTAAACCGGGAATAATACGTATTTCAGATATACGTTTCTTTTCACAAAAATAAATCAAACATTTTTTGATATCATCGATGGCAATGTCGTCGTAAACAATCATTATGATTTGACAGATGGTAATAAAATTCACCATAAAAAAGAAAAATAGAATTCACACAAAAAGTTTTGGGTGGAGTTTGTGAAAAATATCATTTCTGCAAGTGACGTGCGCGCAGTTCTCACCTGGCGTGGGACCTTTCGATGAAACACGCTCTTCCATGAAAAATTTACTTGTCTATTACAAAAAACTCGCAGACATAGAGACAGGTCAAAATACACGGTTCAGGACGAGTTTTTTCTCGACTTGACTAGATCTATGGAACAAATTTGTTGGGCGCAAATAAGTGAGATAAATTGAGAATTGACATGAAGTTAGGTACATGTCGGAAATAAAACTTCTAGCTGTGGGACGAATTACAGCTAGAATTTAAAAATCAACTTTTTCTAAGATAAAGATTATTTAAATAATATTTGTTTTTCAGAATATTTACTAATGCACAGCTTTTTTCGCTTGTATGCGTTGCACGCCGCTAATGCTTAGATAGGCGTTCATAACCAAAACAATGTTGAACAAATGTTACCTTGTCCAATGATCTTTAACTTGACATATCTCTAATCTTTTTATCACTATAATATCAAGTAGTCAGTACCAAAAATGCTAACAAAATTATTAAATAAAATACGGATCGCGTTTTTGTGTGGGAAAATACTTGTATGCACACGTAATATTTAAAAAAATAAACAATGTATCGTGGGTCTTGCTCAGCGATGCGTTATTAATGAAGTTTTTAAGGCAAAATAAATGGAAATGTAACGGAAAGATGAAGAAGAGTATGGTATTTACAGTTTTTATATTATGTGTGTCGTGAGAGATTATTTATGTAAACTAAATAACCAGTATCGTGTTAAAATACAATAGATATTATATTTTTCATTTCGTCGAATAGCGCTCCATGTTTTCATCGTGAATTGATGGGATAAAGATGGTAATAAATTATGACCTGCTTTTTATCGCTGAAACGTAGTGGTAAATAATATTGAAAGTCTTTTTATTCTTCAAAGATCTCTATTTTAATAAAAATGTTCTTAGGTTTTCACGGCCGTTCATAATTTTCTGGGTTATTCTGCCGTGTATATGTGACCTCTCTGGCCGACGTTTCGACAGTCCGACATCCGTTAGTAGACACACAACACACTACATCAAGACGCACACACCCCGCATTCGACACGGTACTGCAATCCAGTACTTAACCTAATACAAAATTGGACACACCCAGACTTCGGTACGGTATTTCAAGGCAATACTTAACCTACACTTCAACGCACACCCATCACATCAGTCCTGATGATGGACTCTGCAATGGGATCCGAAACGTCGGCCAGAGAGGTCATATATACACGGCAGAATATCCCAGAAAACTATACACAGAAGTCTCTATTATAATCTTCACTGTTTTTGGACCTTAGAGGCAACTCTTCTGAACAATGCCTGAGACCTACAACGGAATCAGTCATGCAAGTTTTTCAAGCAGAAGATGCGTCTTGCTGCTATAATGCCTCACATTTCTTGCCTTTCGTCAGTATCCTTATCAAAAATGGTGCATCAGATTGGCGTGGGCCCAGGTCTCTTTAGTCAACTTTGCTGCACAGCTGGGTCCTCTTTTGTCGGTTTCCAGTTGACGATACTAATTTTATGCTATTTTAAGTAGCGTCACCCCTCTGTCGCAGCTAAGAATTGAAATATTATTTTAATAAATAAGAGATGCGAACACGGAATGCGTTATATTCATAGTATTCTCAAACTTAGACAAAAAAGCCTGTTCTATGAAAATAGGACTAACCTGCTGGTGTCCTGGAAAGGAGCTCAAATCACCGATCATCAGATCACTAGGCGAGCGTCATGACCACTACACCAACAAGCTATTCACGTTTTTGGGTGATCATTGTATAACCACACGTGATGCCTTGATAACTTCTTTCCCTTCTCCTACGATGTCAAAATCTCAAATTTGCTGTTCATTATATAAACCAGGTTTCTTTATCTATTTTATAATTTTTTATGACTCCAAATAGTACTTTCTGCATTTAGGAGACACGTTGTATCTGCTTGTGTTCTTGACTATATCACTTATCTTATTCTTGGGCAGCCTAGTCCAGCCGGAGTCCTTTTTTGGAGAGACATTTTATTTGGTCGCCAATTCATTGCAGTCTCCTATATATTTTTACTTATTTGTGCATTATATACATTATAAATATTACTTAATTATAATTATCATCTGTGTTGTCATTTTGTTGTGGGAGACTTATTTCCTTTTTCGTAGTCTTTTCTACAAGTGTGTATATCTTCCCTTGGATAACGAATTAAATAAATAAATTACTGAGGTTATTTAGACCTTTAACGTAATTCTGGTACGAGACTGGTATTTATACTATTTTTTTACTCCATGATTTCGGGGATCTTCCCTTGCTTTGTCTGCACTCTCATCTACGGATCACAAGTTTTGTAAGATAGCTTCATCTATCACAATAGTGGTTGACAGTATCATTCATAGAGTGAATAATTTATCTTTGAGATAAAGCTCTTAAGAGATTAGAGGTTATAAAATGGATTATGTTTTCTTCTCACCTTGGCTGCTTGTACTCTTTAATAGATTTTGGTGTGATGACTGCATGAACGGGCATGCATCGTAGTCTGAACAAATATTCATTTTAAAATCTTTTCTTATCAAATTGATCTATGAAAACTACGATTTTGTAAATAGTTTTCCATTTCTATACCAAGTTGCTTTGTTGATGAAAAACTGGTTGAAGTTTATCGACCATGATGAAAAACTGGTTGGAATCGCTCAACCTTTTTCAGATGAGAACTGCTGTTTTCTCCACACGCTACTCTGCAAAAGGAATTGATTAAATTTCTAATCAAACAGTACCTAGGGCTCCTTGTGCAAGGTGTTTTATTAATTTAAATATACCCTGATATCTTAGTCTAGATTGTTTCAACATAAACTCAACTCGTGATATTTATTTACACACCAGACATCCATCGTCTGCAAATAACATGGCTCTACAACCCCCAGTAGATTTTGATCTCATCGAGAGTTTTCAAGTTTTCCTTCATTAATCTACGTTTTTCGATATTTCTGCCCCTGAGTTTTCTTGCTTACCGTTACCCTAAATAGATAAAAAGAGAGGATCGAGTGACTTCGTCTTGATACAAAACCCTTGCCTCATCCACATTCATACATCTTCGCATGCAAGCTCGCCAATTATTGAGGCTCATAATAGGAAAATTTTCCAGAATCTGGTTAACCTGGTGTTGCTGAGTCTTCCATGGTCACCTCCTCCTCTTCGTTCTTGCTATTCTATTCTCATTTATTCGTTCAACGTGCTTTAAATCCTATATTCTATAGTTATATAAATACTAGAAATCAAAAAATGCCTGAACAGTTAAGCTTATATATTTAACAACCAGATAAATTTTATGAATGGCCCGTTACTTGATATGTTCCCCGTTTCGGCGTCCACTTATCAATTGCCCCCACTATAACTGCAGCCATGCCCCCTTTCAAAAATTGATTTGTTTTGCTGGAATAAGTAATGGATACTTAGTATGCGTCCGTCCCGATGAAGATACAGCGGTATCGATATCGGTAGACGTAATTACTCCAAGTGGTAAATACAATGTTATTTACTTAATTAATAAAAATTTAATATGATATTATTTCACACAAAAATGTGATACAAAACGCAAGGGTAGGTTTGAGAAAAATATGTGAATTTGACTCTCTCTGCCAGAAATTTTTATAGGAAAATATATTTTTAAAATGTCCTTAGGTTTTCACGGCCGTTCAGAATCTTCTGTCTATAGTTTTCTGGGATATTCTGCCGTGTATATGTGACCTCTCTGGCCAACGTTTCGGATCCTATTGCAGGGTCCATCATCAGGGCTGATGTGATGAGTGAGTGTTGAAGTGTAGGTTAAGTATTGCCTTGCAGTACCGAAGTCAGGGTGTCTCCATGTTTGTGTTATGTTAAATACTGGATTGCAGTACCGTGTCGAAAGCAAGGTGTGTGTCTTCTTGTAGTGTGTTGTGTATCTACTAACGGATGTCGGACTGTGCGAATCGTCGATTTGATTTATCCCGCAGCGCCGGAAATATATTTTATTTATATATTATTTGCCTTAAAAATGTTACTTTAAAAAACGTCCAGCAGTCACTGTTCCTTAGATTTAGGATAGCATGCAAACAGTTCAGTAACGTTCTTCTTCTGGGCAATCGCACTTTATTTTGGAAAACTCGTAATGTGCTCGTGTCATGGTGATGTTACGTTTTAAGAAACGCTTAATGCATTTTTTTGAGACACGATTCCATAAGACATTAAAAGATTTTATCTTGTGCTAAAACATCATTGTAATGAATCTCTTTCCAGAATAATGCTTATTCACATCCGTTGTAGGCATTGCTGTATGTAAAGCGGTATCTTTTTTAGAGTACTCTGTAACGACGTAACTGTTCTCCCAGATGATCTTTTTGCCTACACGTCTTAATGAAAGGCATATTATCTTTTGTCCGACATGAATATTTTTGTAACTTCAAATGGTTAAGGTAATATACGAGCGGCCTAATGGTACAGTTAGTGCATTGCGTGTAGTAACGACACGTATGAATAAATCGACAAATTTCCTCAGTGCTGAAGGCAACGCCAACGGGAAGAAAGAACTTTCGCCAAGATTAGGTATAGGAGATTCAAAAATCGAGTGAAAGAGGCAAAAGTGATATGTCAGGATTAAACAGTGTCGTGTTCTATCTTAAAACATAAATATTTAAAAAAAAATAAAGCGTGTCCATGGGACGAGACAAGTTTCAGTAGCTTAGCTGAGATTAATCTCAAAACCGTGTACATACGTAAAAAGATTTACATAATAAACTCTGAAATTATCGCTTAAGATTAGAAGGAACGACCCGTAAATACGTGTGATTTGATAACAACAATTTGATGATTTCTACAGTGGATTTTAAAACGGCATTTTAGCCTTTTGATTTCCCTCGGATACTAATGGATGACTGCATCCGTCCAACAATTGTCCGGTCTCCGAGAATTTCATTTTCTTGGAATATTAAATTATATACCAAGATGTTCATATTACCATACAAGTCAAAATATGCCGACTCCGATGGCTGGGGCACATGGAAAAAATGAGTAATAAAGCCTCAATAAAAAGGAAGTACTCCGCAAAGTCCATTGCCAGAAGAAGTGTCGGAAGGCCAAGGAAAGCCCTTGAGATGGATGAATGGGGTGGAAAAGAAGCTGCGAGCTCTAGGTGTGACCAACTGGCGTCGGGTGGTGATGAAGAGGAGGGAATAGAGGTAACTTCTTGAAGAGGCTAGGACCTATACTGGGTTGTAGCGCCAATGATGATGATGGTGATTAAATTATATCAACTATTATTATCTGCTCTCTTATTGACACCCTTGCTATAATTCCAAACATCCGTCTTTATTTTTGGACCCCTTTTTAATAGACGATCAATGTTTCTTATTCCAAACATAAACACTTAAAGTATGCATTGATTGAATACTTTTTGTCTTGCTTACAGTGGAATCTTAAATTGTATCCTGTTGTCTAAATGCTTTCTATCCTTGGTTTAATCAGGTATATATATTACCTGTTACGGTATACTCTTAATTATTGACTTGTTTAAGTAAGGTTCAGGCAATAAAGCAGTCCATTCGTCCACTGGTCTGTAAGACGTTTACCATCAATCCTACTCTGCGGCTGACTGAGTTCCTGCATACTGTTTTTTTTTTTTTAAGTTCTCATCATCATTTACAAAACGCAGATGGCTTAAATACTCGCCATTTATGTAAATACCTTTCTCCTCACGTACGCGTATGCTGTCTTTGAACTCCTCTACTCGAAATGCCAAAGTAATTTGAATATTTTATAATAATAAGTAAGTTCGACATATCTGCGATGTATGTTTTTTTATAATGTTGAGATCCTGTTGACTCAATCTCTTTCTTGCGAAGAAAGAAGAGAAATTATATAATTTATTATGTATGAAACTGGTCCACCTTTTCACAAGCCCAACAGTATCTCCTTACATGGGCAAACTTACGTAAGGAAGCCTTAATTTTTGTGGCCTACATTTAACGGTTTTATGGCGATGCGCTTTTCTGCGTTCCTGAGTCAAAATGAATGCACGCCACAGACCATCTGCCTTTTGACATAATCAAATGTTACTAAATAATTGGGAATCTGCAAAAATTAATTTTTAAAAATTATTTTATTTTATTTTATTCGGTCATCCAACTGGGAGACATAATTGCATGGTAGAACAAACAAACAAAATACAGAAAAAAATAGTTAAATGTCTCCCACAATTAAAGAATGACACAGTCAATTCGATTTATAGACACAAATTATAGACAAATCAATTTGATATGAATGATAGATCAAACAATTTTAGAGTTTCATTTAAGTGATTGTTCCTAATTTTACTTTATCATAAACATAAAAGGGTTCGTAATGTATATAATTCACATGGTTAGGGAGGGGAACGAGTTTCTAGTATCTGCCTCACCATATGACGATACTCTTCATATTTAGTATTAAAAATATCTATTGAATTCAAAAAGTTATTATAATCTGAGCATATGCGTGGGATGGGAGAGGATTTCCTATTATTGGTATGATAAGTTGGTAGGGAAAAGAGGTACTTCTGTCTGATAGGTCGGAGTGGGACGTGGGAAGATATCCTTCTTAGTGTTATTGAAGTTATCCTTCTTAGTAGCTTTGAAATATTAGGATGACATTAAATGCGCACGAATCATTCAAAGGAATATTTTCACACCATAAAGTCACGACTCACCAATCAAAAGTCTATCAACCTAACCTAACCTAACCTAACCTAACCTTACAAAAACCTTACAAACCTAACCTTACACACCTAACCTTGCAAAAAGTGTGCCGGAACTGTCTAAAAGCCGATTGCCCGACAGCCGATTGCCCGACAATCCAATTCCATGAAAAAAATTATAAGATACCCATTTGCATACATTTTCAAAAACATGCATAAGTTCTCCAACTATTAAAACCATCAAAACTGATAAATTCAACTTTTAAACCGAATTTCTTGAGAACTTATATATCAATAAGTAAAATAAAAATAAAATAATTCATTTCATACCACGCCAAGAAATTGTTTTGAATATTCTGATGTGTTTTGTTGTTTAAAAAAGCAGATAAATTTATAAATTAATTAAAAAATTTATAAATTAATAAATTGATAAATTTATAAAATAAATTGATAAATTGATAAATTTATAAATTAATTATAAATTAATATCGAAATTGTATTTAAAATAACAATTTCTAGGAGTGTTATGAAATTAAATATCCTAAGATAACGCACTAGAAAAATTATTATAAATATTGAAAAATATTATTGAATTCTTGTTTTGAACGGGTTTAATAGGTATTTATAAATATTTTCGAAAAAATATTCAAATTCAGATCTTAAAAATTAAACAATTTTTTTTCGGAAATTGGGCTGTCGGGACGATGGCATGTCGGGAAGTTAGTTTTTCGGACAAACGGCTGTCAGGAAAATGACCCAAACCCACCAGGAAAAATTACACGATAAAGAATAAAAAGTACGAGTATAGTCCAAGTTAAGTATGAAAAGCGGTCCAAATGATGTATTGTATCGTTTTATCGCCTTTTCTTTATCTTATTCTCTTTTTTCCGAAAGAGCATCTTCAGATGTTCATTTATATTTTTTTTATTAATCCATTCCCCGCTGTTTCGTTTCAGGCAAAATAAATTAAAAAATGAAATCATTCCGTTCTGCAGCCACCGCATCACGATTGTGAAAGTTGATCTTAATAAAAATGTCATGTTGTCTGCCATTAAAATGTCACATTTCGTTACAAAATAATGGTACAATTTGGTTAAGAATAGCGCCATATAAATAAAAAAAAACAGACGTAAAAGGTCAACAGCCCAACGGAAGCGAAAACCGCATGGCTGTCACTCTATTACCGATTTTTAAATAGCGAATCGAAAAAAGCAGCAAGAAAAGATACCGTTTTCTGTAAAAAGGCTTTGCGGGTACGTGGGCAGTCTACTTTATTCAAATGTCACGATTTAAAAAATTGCCACGCTTTAAAGAATTAACTATTGCGCAATACGTGTAAATACGTTCAATCCGTGTACTTTGAATTTATGGGAAAACATCTTACTGGCGTAGATCGGAAAAAGTGGTTCTACGAATTAAAAGAATCCAGAAGTGTTTAACATTTTTATTCTATAATATAAATTTTGGAATATTTTGAGTTTGTTCAAATCTTTCAGAACAGTGCTGGATTTATGTCATAGAGACATTATTAATCAATTAATGTATATTATAGATATCTCACAGAGACGAAACTGTATTAATTAAATATATTGCTAAAGTATATTGCTCTCAAAATTCCGTAAAAAATCAATGTAGATTTTCTCATTAGCGACATCTGTGGGGATTTAGGGGAATGAAAATGGCTTTGTACAGGCCGCATGGAAAAGGTGCTTATTACTCATATATGAATGCTTTCCACGCAATTTGAACATATATACAACTTCCAAAAAATGAATAAGCATGGTATATTCTATCATGGGTGGAAATGGCGAATGTTACAATTGTGTAAAGTGATCACTTAAGCCAACCCTAAAAAGATAGGTCATAAGTCCTATTACACCCAAATGACTTCTATACCTACTTTCCCATAATTAATACAGTTTCGTCTCTGTGAGATATCTATAATATACATTAATTGATAAATTTTGGCTTGTAATAGGTAAATTTTAGAAGTGTAAATGGAAGGATGAAAATTAAATGACTTCAACTTTAAAATTCAATTGAAGTAAGAGTAAAGAGTAAATAGAAAGTATGACAAATTTATTTATTTTTTGAATTGTTTGAATTATTTATAGTGTTTAATGTGTTGACCAGATTCACGCCTCACTGCATATTTAGTGCATTTTATTCCAAAATCACTGATTAGTTTTAATTAATTCAATAAGAGCGAAGGAATTCATTATTTCTAAATAAATCTATAAATTAACACTAGCGTGTCTATTACAAAACTGAATACAGAAAGTCGAATGAGTTATCTCATGGTTATGTGTAAAACTCGTGCGCGCATTTTTCTTATGTAAAAGTTACTGAAAAAAAAGAAATGTAATTATATTAAATTTATTTTTCATTTTATTTTTATTTTGATTTAACAAACTATCGCTTAGCAGTATATTTTGTAAGTAGGTATGTATGAAGAGATGTTTTAATTAGAAATGTACCGTGTTTATACTAAATAAAATATACACCCACCATGTTTATGAGAATTTCGTTAAAAAAACATTCATTCGTATTTCATTTTACTAAATTTTTTGTTATGCAATACAAAAATTGCCACGACATTCATTACTGATATTTTTATGTTTATGATACGTACATAATCAAGATGATGTTTTCCCAATCTTCCCATGTAAGGATACAAATTTTTTACTTTTCATAGTATCAAAATTCTCTATGTAACAATGTCCGTTACTAACGCTACCAAGACGCTACACCATGAAATAATTATAATTCTCTTTATAACGATACACTTTATCAAGGTGCATTTTTTAAGAACACTTTTTCTGAAGCATATTTACAAAAAAAATCGTAGTTAAAGAATTAAAATAATCATTTCCAGCATATTTTACAAAAATAAATCAAATAAAAAATCTTCAAAGAGAGAATTATGTGATATGGTTTATTATTCCGCGAGAGATTCAAAAGTTCGTCTGATTGTTGAAATTTAATTATTATATAACAATAAAATTTAATATATGAAGGGTCCGCGAAAGGAAGTGCTAAGTCACTTTTTAAACTTTTCAAATTACATTGCGTAAAGTGATCACTTAAGCCAGCCATACGGTAAGTCATAAGCCCCTTGGACACTCAAAAGGACTTCCGTACCTACTTTTAATAAAGTCGCTTCATCTCAATGAGGCATCTAAAATACCTATGTCTTAATTTTTGAGTAAATTGAAATCGAAATTTGACAAACTTTGAAATGTTAGTTTTTGTTACGTTAATTCGCTTAATTACTAGAAAAAATAATGTTTATTTTTTAATGTGCATTAAAAAAAATGTTTTGACCAATATGTTGCCAGTTCAAAAATACCATAGTTAATCCTATTTTATTTTATTCTTTCAAATAAAAGAATTCAAGGACTCATCATTTTTTTCCTTGTTTGCGATTTTTTTCAAACTTCCATAAATCGGGTTCGGACACATTTTATGTTCTGCCTATTTGACAACTTTGTAGAGCATATTAAGTACGATAAAACTGCATCAAAATCTCACACAAGCCACAAAACGGACTTAGCACTCTCTTTCTGTGGACTTTTCGTATGATACGAAGGCTCTTTGGCCTTGTTTACACAATAAATAAATAATAAAAATTAAGGGCAATAGGAATCGTTAAACCACGTTTCGCAATCAACGATTACACAGTCATTCAGAAGCCTTCGCATAAAAAAAATGGACCAAAACACTCTGCTCTAGTTCCCGCTCCGATCATGCACGTCTCGGGTTGCGAAATGTTGCCTTCGTCGAATGGAGGCTGCGTTTTGACGTACGCAGATCGTGAATTCCGAACTAATTTTTACATCAACAACGTGCTCGCCGCCAATTAAGCGCGGATGTGTGCGCCGGTACGGAGGCCCTGGGAGGCTGCGGAGATCAGGCCATGTTTGGTGATAGTCGTGCCCCAGCCGCATTGTTCGAACCGTGGTTGTGTACCAAACGGTACTCCAACGCGGCGACTAATCAGGGTGTGCGGTTTAAACTCTGCGATAACTGCACTTTTTGTCTGTCCAAGTTCTAACTATGAAATGGGAACGATGTGTCTCGGTGTCAAAATTGCACGTATCTAAGACAACTGCGCGGTGACAATGACGCGCAAAAGAAGTAAATGAGGACATTAATTCCTATATATTTCAATTTAAGTGCTAAACAAAGCTAAAAAAGAAATAATAAATAAACTGGTACACTAATATACTTGTAAATTGGGTACCAACTCAAAAATTAAGGATTTGTTGAGATCAGCGAAGGATCAAGATCGCTTAGAAACAGACGGTGTGTATAGACTCGATTGTCAAGACTGCGGTAAAGTATAGGTGGGACAAACGGCACGTACAATTTCCAAAAGGGTCAACAAGCACAAACGGGCATGCAAACTTGTCATCCAGAAAAATCAGCACTGGCTGAGCATTTTATGGATACCGGCCATCATTTTGCATTCGAACCGAAAATCCTTGGAAAGCCTAAGAGTCACCATATGCGTCTTATCAAGGAAGCACTAGAAATCTACAAGCACCCGATAAATATTAATAGAGATAATGGTCTCAAATTAAAAACATCTTGGTATCCGGCGCTTCAAAGTCATTCTGGTCGCAGACTCCGCAGAGATAGTAATCAGACAACAGATGAATCATACACACAACACAATACAACACATCATGACTTCGGCACGGTATTGCGAGCCGAAACTTAACCACAACACCAACACTCTAAACAACACGTCAGCACTGATGATGGACCCTGCAATGGGATCCGAAACATAGGCCCGAAAGGTCGTAACAACACGGCATAATACTCCAGTAAACACAAACTTGAAGAAACTTAACATGTTTTGTGAACATAACGGACATAAAAAAATATTCATCTCTTTAATACGCAAATCAATCATTTTAGTACAGACGGGGTAGGAAAAAATTCTCAATTTTCATTTTCATTCAATTCGTATACGAAATTCAACGTTTTTCAACAAAATTTTTTCTTTTATGTATTTTATTGTTGAATTTAAACTTTTTATGGATTATTTTACAAAATTTTCACCATCAAATACAAAATAAATATTGCAGGACACCTTATTAAAAGCTTTAACAACCGAAAAGCATGCACGAAGTGTGTGAAAATGGTCGTCGCAAAAATGGCGCTCTATCCTTTATGAAATAGCCACAGAAAAACTGATCGAATCGCACTTCGAATCCAGCCTTGGCTCCAGATTTGACTCCATGCGACTTGTTTTTGTTTCCTATTGAATCTTATTTTGCCAGTGATCGACAAAGCATATTTTTGCGATGGCTTGAAAAAGCTGTAAAAATAATATATTACTGAAAAGCCACTTTGTTGAGAAATAAATTCAAAAAAATATGTTTTAAATTCATTTACTTCGCGAACACAGAACTCGTATAATGTTTTTTCAAATGATATTAATTACAAATGCAAGAAATCTTTTATAAAAGCGTAATAAATCATAAAAACGAATGCTTGAATTATTTCGCCATTATATGTGTCGCTCCGAATATAAAAAAGTGAATTATTAATGTGTGTGGGTATGAATCTAATTCGGGCAATATATTTTGGCCCATCGCAAGAACGAGTTTCGACAGAAAGTGAATCTTACATGGACCAAATATTATAAAAGCTAGTCGCTAACGCTTGTCTGTGGTGTTTGATCACACTTTATTGGCCCCCAATTTGGGGAACAGGTTTTTACGCATGATCTAACGGATCGCTTCGTACTTAACTTATTATATAATTCAAATAAACGTGATCATCCTAAATGTGAATTTTATAATTAGAAAGTAGTTTAGACTCAGTAGTCCGATGTTAAATAGTACTTCGTATACATATCTTTCAAAAATGACTTACTACGCAATCTTTCAACCTCACATTGTGTGAAATAATTGGGGCAGGGCAACTATGCATGTAATGAATACATTGAAAACTTCTTCTTCAAATGTAGCAAATTTATTTTGTTCTAACATAATTATAATTGATATAAATTAACTTTGTTAAAACCACTTATTTATTGAAAAAATTCAACATGTTTCGAAGCCAATGGCTTCTTCGTCAGGATAACAAAAATAATATTTAAAAATCGAAGTATAGATCAAAATATTAAAAAGTTTTATATGGAAAATGATAATATAAAGTACCTAATTAACATGAAAATAAATTTAAAAGATAACAATTTGCAAAAAGGACCTGATTATTTATAATATTCAATTTACTATTTACACTCTTTCTTATTTCCAAAATTTCTAATTTATCAAATTGTGATTCTGAATAATTTGTATGTAAAATTTGTAAACCCTTATTAATATCAAAAGAATGATCCATAGCCAAAATATGGTTAGCAAATTCAGAATAATTATTACTATTTAAACACCTTAAGTGTTCCTTAACTCTAATTTCAAAATTTATACACGTTTTTCCTATATAAAAATTATCAGAATCATTACAAATTAATTTATAAACACCAGATCTTTTTTTAAAATTATCCTTATCTTTATTATTTAATATGTATTTTTTAAATTTATTATTAGTATAAATAGCTGGTTGAATAACATTTGAAATATTTTTAACTATTGAATTAGAAATTTCATTTTTTATAAATATAATTTTCCTCCAATGTTTATCAGAATCAAAAATTGAAGACAACAAAAAAAAACAAAAAAAAAAAAAAACTAAAAAAAAAAATTCTTGAACTTTTTATTTAACATAATATCAATTAATTTTTTATCATTGAAAAGTATTCAGAAAATTATTGTGTAAGTCTTCTTGTTCCTCTTTTGTTAGATCCTTGATCCGTATTGACAGTCCTGGTCTTGTGACGAGGACGTCCAGCTCTCTCTCCATTTCTTTGGTGGTCTCCCTGGCGGTCGGCGCTCCTCTGGAATCCCGCGCATCACGGCTCTGGGAAGTCTCGTCTGCTCCATTCTCTGGACATCGTCCCTCCAGAAACGCCTTCTCTGCCTGCTCCATCTTATAATGTCTTATATGTCGCAGGTTCTGCGGATTTCCGCATTGGGTATTCTATCTCTGAGGTCATAGGGTCTTCATCTCATCATTCATAGTTCTGAGGAAGTGTTTTGTCCTTGTCCACTCTTATATGTCATGATAGATCTTATGCATGTTTGTATTGTGTAAGTAATTCTTAGCATCTTAATAACTACAAGGACAGATGAGGTATTAAACAACTTTTGTCTCTGTGATTTTAGAAAAATATCGAAAATTATTGTAAGATTTTTCACTTCTTACATGGTTAATGTATACTAGATAATTCTACAATTTTTTCACATGGGCGTGGACATATTCCAGTTGGTAAACTGAAACATATTAATTAGTTTACAAATGTTGTTGAAACATTGAGAAAGAACTGGCTAGCCTTTTCGATCACGGGTCTTGAACCCCCTAATATGGATAATCGGATTGTAAACAACAACAAAAATACTTCCATATTACGATAAACCTAGCTATTACAAACTAAAATATTATTATTTTACATTATTTCAAGTATAATACATGACATTGAAACATGATTTTAATCCCGTCTCTGCAAGGTCGAAATGTGTCTTGGTAAAAAAAAAACATAATTAATTAAATAACAGATTTTCCTCTTTTTATACTAACGTCCTTCCTTGAGCTTTCCAAGTTAAGTTAAGTTCAGATGTGGATTCTTCACTCCGTGCTTTTTAAGATTGTTAATTCTCCGATTTCATAAAAATAAAGCAGATTTTTAACTGTCGAAATAACAACTAATGAACAAAAATTTCCTAGCAAGGAACTTTAAAAGTTATATACAATCAACTTAGTTATGACGAGCATGACGCGACCGACTAAATTTTCTCGTTGTATATTGTATATCAGCAAAGAGGTTATATAATATTATAACCTCTTTACAGACAACGAAATTATTATGTTTTATGATGATACTAGATAATATTAAGATACTTTTTCATTCAGTCTGTACAACTTACTTACTTACTATCATGCCGTTTCCCGTGAGGATTGAGTGCCACACTCTCTTGTCCTGACATACAACTCTCGCCTCATCCACATTCATACATCTTCACATGCAAGCTCGCCGGTTCTCGAGGCTTCTAACGGGACCAGCTTCCAGTGTCTGGTTAATCTGGTCACGCCTGGTCAACACTTACGTTATATATTTTTCTTACATTTCTTTTCTCATTCATTCGCTCAGCATGCCCAAACCACCTGAGCGTTCATACAAATAATTTAATTATTTTTTATTATATAATTTTTTTTAAATTTAATTGTCACAAGTCACAAGACAACGAATTATAATATTGCGTATAAAACGCGTCTTAATACGTTCACTTTACTCAGCTTGACTGAAGCCAACATTCCACACCAAAAATAATTGATTACTTATGAGTACACTTATTATTTATATTCTTAGGAATTTTATATTATTTTATTAGTACCCGGAAGATCCACTAGATCGGTCGAAACCTTGAGCCTTTCACACTGTAATACCAACTCCCGGCAAAACTCTTTTATATATCGCTCGTCTAATTTGTTCAACTCCATATTCAGCGACTTGGATCTTTTCAATTCATCCATCTATGAATTTAAAACTCTTGGATATTCACCTCAGTCATAATCCTTTTTTATTTCCTCTTCTTTAATCCATCTTCCTTCTTTTGAACAGACTTCGTATATGTAATTTTTTATCTTGTATCTTTCTTTAGTTAACATTTTTTCTTTTGCCCAGACCTCATATATATGCAGATGTATTGATCAGATATCTTTATGCTATACATATATATTTTTATACTTCTTTTTATTCTTATCTCTTGTCCTTTTTTCTCAGTAGATTTGTACTTTCCTATCCATTCCTTATTCCTCTTTTACCTCTAATTCTTTGACTTTCATAGTTTAACCTATAACCTAAAACTTTCACTTTTTTGTTTTTTATTATATAACTCAAGTTATTGTTGCTTTATGTTAATATACAATATGTTAATTCTGTGGAAACTGTATAATCTCTTTATATGTACTGTTAGTTTCCCATAAATAAATAAATTATTTACATTCTGCAGTGAATCTTTTAATATCAATTTACATCGCGGTATTTGTCTATGTTTATCTCGAATCTGTGACAGCGTTCTCGAGTCATTTAACTGTAACTTCATCAGCAACGGTTCGGCTCCATTCCGATCAGCATGAGAACAGCAGGAACACTCCGCACGTGCAGCGTGCATTGTGCAGTGATATAAAAAAGTTGCCAGTCTTCTCTTGCATAACATGACATTTTCGGCACCAACGTGATTTCCCCACGGCAAAATACAATTATAATTGCGAATGCATATACACATACTTGTGTAGGCGTATGCAGAAATGCATTGTTTTGTATTGTATGGAACTGAATTAAACATCCTGAAACTGGATTAAATAATGATACTTGGAAAGCTTGATAGCTGCCGTGATACTCTTTTGTGAATACAAACCGTGAATCGTCCGTATTAGAACGAGAACAAAAGATAGCAGTTTAAACTGTGTCACTATTTAATTTAAACAAATTCAAAGGAGAAATAGATACTCTAAAATCAGTTGTTCGAACTACAAAGGACTAAAGGAATACAATACTCTACCAGAGAATGTAGAAAAAAAAATAGAAAAAAAATTCGTGTTCAAGAAGGAATGCAATCTTCATATCATAGAATAACAAATATATATTTGCAGGGTTAATGACAACATGTTTTGCTAAATAAAGAAATATAAATAAATCATACAAAAGGATATTAATTGTGTAGATGTAAGCATCATGCAATTATATTAAAAAAAATTGTGGATAAAAGTTAGCTATTGTGGTATTCATGTGAGTGTATAAACAATGAATTATCGGATTAGAACAAGAACAAAAGAAAGCACTTTAAATTGAGTCAATAGACACTGAAACGAAGATATCAACAAAGGCGAAAAGTTATGTGTTGTGAAGATTTATGGAGCACTGTATTTTAAATACATTTTGAAACTATTGAAAAACTGGAAGATGGTCCTGTTAGAAGCCTCAACAACCGTCGAGCTTGCGTGCGAAGATGTATGAATGTAGATGAGGCGAAAGTTGTATGTCAAAGGACAGAAGAGTATGGCGCTCTATCCTCTCTGCCTACCCCCACGGGGAAACGGCGTGATGGTAAGATGGTAAGTAACTATTGAAATATATAGAAAACAGCCACCGAACAAATTTTCACTAACCTTAAAATTTTATTCAAGTAAGTATATAAAAATAAAATTATCCGTATTAGAGTGAGAACAAAAAATAACAATATAAACTGAGTCGAAACATATGAGCAGCTTTATTATATACAGAATACGATTATTTACCCAAGCATTCAATTTGGTCGAAAAAATGTGGGATCATTTGAAATTTAACCAAAAAAACTTAATTTATTCATTAATATTAATTTTATGCCCTTCGAAGAAGACTCTATCACACATAATACACTTTAGTCAGGGATTTTTTCAATCTATAAATCTATTCTGCCACGAAATTTTCGATAGGACATTTAGTCCTTTTAGCGATTCTGTCTTTTTCTTGTCAATGTTGGCACAATGTTATTTTTTCATGTTTCTTATATCCTTTATATTAATTCGTGGCGTCTGCTTGCTTGCTTGCTTGCCGGCTTGCCGTAAACAAAAACTTTGGATCGATTTTTGACCCTTTTCAATCGATACAAAAGTTTATTACTAGCTACGGCGGCCCGATAACGTCGCGGAATATTTCTAAATTTGAATTACTCCGTCGGTATTGATCACTACGAATTTCGAAAATCTAAATGTACTGAAAAACGTTTTTAGAATCTAATCTTCAAAGCATGAAGTGTCTTATCAAAGCTCAAAACATCTGACATTTTAGAAATATATTAAATTACTGTAAGTTTAGTGTTATGTTATATGTTTTAATTCGGCTTTAATTGTTTTTATATTTTACGAAGAAACGGAGTATAATAAAAACTTGGTTTTATTATACTCCGTTTGTGTAATGACAAAAGTGATATAAAAAATATTTAAAATCAAATATAAATAAATGGTTTTAAATGTTGGTCTTCCTCCGTCACCCCTGAAGCTTACTTTCCTCTGTGCTAAATAATTGGCCTTCGCGGAGGCTGTTGCAAGTGGGTTAGCAGCCTGCAGCTCGGACACTGTACCCCGGTTACCTTAACCACCGGTTCGCATCTAGGTAAACTTTCTTCTGCCTGATCAGTTAATTCAAAGCGCGATCACACGATCATTTACCCACGCAGCCTGATATCGGCCATTACAGTAATCAGTAATCTAAGCGGAGCTTTCCAAGCCGATTGGGCCCGTGACTTATGACTAGAGCCTCCAATCCGAATGTTCGAATATTCGAAACGCGAATATATTCGCCTGTTTTTAAGTATTCGTTATTCGAATACTTTAAAAAGTATTCGTTAAGTATTCGCTCTTATTTATATTATAAGATTTTTGAAATTTTTCTAAACGAAACAAAGGTTTACGGACCCTAGAAGTCAGTACGCAAGCATTTATTCATTCACTCAGGTATACGAATTCGGGCATGAAAGATGTAAACGCCTTTGTTGGACATCTTCTGCTTATCTTTATGGCTTTATGACAACAAGTTTTATTACATTGTTTTGTCAACTTGTATTTAGTTTTCATAAATACTTAAGCCGACAAACAAGAAGTTATATACAAAATAATGAAGAAGAAAAAACTTGCACGTGGGGTGTGAGATAAACGTATCAATTCAATATTATTTTTCAATATATTTTTTGTTGTTTTTTTATAACATATATATTTTTAAAAATTTAAATAATTAAATTCTCTACAATTATTGTGTTTTTATTTTACATATATAGAATGTATTTATTTATCTGTATTTATCATCCAAAGTAAATTATTCCTCTCTTAAAAATTTTACGGATATATTCGAATAGTTGGAATCACGAATATTTGGAGGCTCTACTTACGACCTTAGTAAGCACTTCCATAGCTTCCTGTGCTTCTAAGAAATTAACTTATCACGGTCAACAACGATAATTTGGAATAATCGAAAAAAACATCTCCATCTATTTTTATCATTAAGTATGATTTTTCGGAACAATTTTCTAACATTATCTCGCAGTTTATCGATAGTAGGTGCATCGAAATCTTTTTTAAAAACAATAATATTTTGAAGGCAAGTAATTCACATTGCTACTCGCCTTATAGATTTTGTTGTCAAATTATCATGAATATATATTAGTATTCATGCTGATTCTTTGTACTAAAATTTAATTCGTAGATTCATTTACGATATAAACTAACCTAAATTTCTTGGTAACACGGTGTGGCTCAAATATGTTTGGCTTATTTAAAAAAAATACAAAGGTTGTACAAAATATCCTTAAATAATATAATGTCTTGGTTAAATTATAAATTAGGCTTTATTAAAAAATTCGATTGTACTTAAAGATACGGTAGGGAAAGGATTTTTTTAATAATGTAAAAAAATTAACTTCTATTTAAAAAATACATTTTGTTTACAAGGGGATTTAATTAGCAAAAATAAACACTTTAACTGCAATATAAATGTGTTGTAAATATACGCAAAGAGGTACATTTTTTAGTTTAACTTTACAGTTTAATTTAGTTTATAATTTTACACTCTGCATATTACACTTTTTTAAGTTTAATTTAGTTTATAATAAACAGTTTAATTTAGTTAATAATTTTACACTCTGCATATTACGCTTTTTAAGTCAATATGCGTTGCTCGATTTGATTGCTTATTTTTTTTACATCACATGTTTACCACCCTGTCGGCCTGAAAACACAAACTTTCCAAAGTGCAGTCTCGAGTGCACCGGCTTTAACCGGTCGATAGTGGCACAGCTGCACTTTTTGCAACGCGTTGCAGCTATGTTCCCCGATACTTCTCATGTGGCATACAACTTTCATGTGGCTCTGGCGCGCAGCGTCCCGGGGCGACCCGGGTCATAACTCGCCTGGCGGTCTCACAGGCCCGGTTCGAGTCTCTAAGACCGGAAATTAATACGGAATATTATGAGCAATCAGTAAAATCAACGATTTGTCATGAACTGTAAGTGAAGCGTTTAAGGTAATAGGTGTACCCATAAGAAATCAATTATTTTTGGCGTGGAATGTTTGCTTCAGTCAAGCTCAGTAAAGTGAACGTGTAAAGACGTGTTTTATACGCAATATTATAATATTTAAAAAATGAGGGTAAACAACACTGTTTTATTCCACTATATTTATTTTGAACTGTTAGAACGTTTTCGGGATTTCTCCCATTAATAATAATAATAATTGGATAATTTGTATAGCGCCGTTTTCGCGAATACTCACCTCAAGGGCGCTTAAATAACAACACGTTTACAACTAAATTAAAAATTCGAGACAGAATATAGAGGGTGGGTGTAATGGTGGTGGGGGTCGGGGGCGGGGTTAGAATGGATAGGAGTGGAGAGGTTATGGGCGGTATCTGGATGTTAATTATATTTTTATTATTTATTCCCTATAAATACCCTCATTTTTTAAATATTAAAAATGAATTTCAACAATGTTACAAACAAAAAACTTGAACATTTAGCAATATTATTATCCGTGGTCTTGTGACTTGTGATTATTAAATTTAAAAAAATTTATTACTCTGTTGTAAAATGGCGGGCAATCAACTAACTTAGAAAATTTACGTCATTGCATGCTGTTTTATTTTCTGTCGGGTGTTAATGCAACGGTTGCAACAAAGAAAATTTTTGATGTGTATGGAGACGTATTGAAAGTAAATAAGTGCCAACGTTGGTTTAGAAAATTTTCCGATGGTGATTTTGCTTGTCTGATGACGCTTTAAAAACACCTAGAAGCATTTTTTTCTTAAAAGTCTACCAACAAGTTGGCAAAATGTCCTAGATACGATGGAGGTTAAATCGATTAAAAATAAAATAAAATGTAGTTAAATTCTTTTTTTGTTGCCACTTAAATAATTGATTACTTATGGGTACACCTAATATAACCATCAAACAAGAAAACATTAGGGTGGTGCAAAAGCAAAGGCAGCAGTATAACAGTGAAGAGTTTTGAGATAATTACAAAAACCTGTCACAACTCTAGGAAATTTCTTTAGAATCTATGCAACCTACATCTTACTAGAAAAATCTTTTAAGATACAATTGCCACATCTGTTTTCCTTTTACATACGTATATAAATAAATATTTTACTTTTAAATATTGATATTGCTGCTATATTATTTGCTAAAAATAGTGGACATTGCTGATCTTGCAATTTACATAACTGTGTATTGCTGTCTTTAAAATCATGTTTCAATCTAAATTAACTCTAACTTTAGAAGGAAGCTGTAATTTTGTCACGTGATACATTTTTGGGTGTTTATTGTTCAAATGGAGAAGATTAGTATTTGTTTTTAATGAACGGAAATGAAAATTTGAGTAAAATTTAATAAAAGTCTGAAAGTAAAATTAAGATATCTCAAAAACTAACAAAGTTATAGAATTTTGAATTTGCGTTTTGCGTGAAAGATTTTGTTTTGTCCGATGGAGTCGCGTGACGTCACACGCGAGTTGTAAGTCAACCATTCCGCGCTTAAATATACTAACTTTAATATTCTTTTCTCTGTTATTGATTGACAGGTTTAAAATATTTTTTCACTAATTTATTGGTTTTGGTGTAATTATTTACTATTTTAGTTAAATGTTACATGTTATATTAGTCCTATGAGACTTCTCCCTTAGAAATTGCTGCCTTTCTTTTTTACACCACGCAGATATTGCTGTATTTGCTTTTTATTTTGATTTAGAAACATGATTTTAGAAGAGATAGAGCGATAATTCCTATAAAATCTTAGATTTCTTTAATATCAGTGCATTCTAAGTTAGTAATTCCTCCTAAGTCCCACTACTAAATATTATAGATCTGCCAGGAACAATTAAGTATTACCAAGAGACATACAAGAGTGTTATAATTGACGACGATACTAGAACTGAAAAAAAAAAAAAAGGTGTCCCACAAGGTGACATCTTGTCGCCTAAACTCTTCACGTTAGCCTTAGAAAATGTATTTAAGACCCTGAATCGGGATAACGAAGGTGTGAAGATAGATGTCACATATTTAAGGCATTTAAGATTTGCTGACGATATAGTAGTTGTAAGTAAAAATATTAAAGAACTAAGTATAATGATAAAAGAACTACACGAGGCTTCGAGCAAAGTTGGTCTGAAGATGAATGTAAAGAAAACAAAAAAAAATTGTCCAGAGATAAAATCATCACTATTAATAATAATAATTTTTGTAATAGTAGATGAATATATACCTATACCTAGGACATAAGATAAAAATGGACAAAGAGAACCAAACAGCAGAATTGCCAAGACGTATAGGAATGAGCTGGGCTGCTTTTGGCAAACTTAAACATATCTTCGAGAACAAAGAGATCCCAATAATCCAGCTTAAAAAGCATTTTAATCGTGCATACTGCCAGTGATGACGTATGGAGTAGAGATCCATGGAAAGATCCATGTTTGGAGTAAGCCTAAGAGACAGAATTAGAAATGACGAAATTAGGCGCAGAACTAGAGTAATGGATATCATGGATCGTGTAGCGAAGCAAGGATGTTGGAAGGCAGGATGTTACAAGATGGCCTCCCAGAGTTTTGAAATGGAGACCTTGGGAGAATAAAAGAGGCATCGGAAGACCTCAAAAGAGATGGGCCGACGATATAGCCGCTGTGGGGAAAAAGAAATGGCTACAATTAGCAAACAACAAGGAAGGATGGAAGGGTATATAAGAAGCCTATATCCAGCAGTGGAGAGATGAAGCCTGATGAAGAAGAAGAAGAGACATACAAACTATTTTACCCCGCAAGGTGGAGTTTTTTTTAGGTTTGTCATGCTATTAAATTTTCACTCATGTACTATTTTTACTCCCTTTCTTTTAACTCGTAGCGTCTGTTTGTCTACTAGTCGTCTTGTCTGCATATCTGACGAAAAAACTTTAGATCGATTTTTAACCCTTTTCCCGTGATCCAATCGAGCTGAAACTTTGCAAGCAGACTCGTGGCGACGATAAAAATGACTTAACAAACTTTCGTTTTAAATTTTTGATTATTATAGTATAATTTTGGATTTTTCGAAATGTTAACGGTTTTTTCAAATTGGAATCATTACAAAAGTTTGATTACTAGCAACGCGGCGGCCCGATAACGTTGCCGAATATTTTCTAAATTTGAATTACTCCGTCGGTATACATAATAGGTACTTCATTACGAATGTCGAAAATCTAAATTGACTGACAAATGTTTTTAGAATTTAATCTTCAAAGCATGAAGTGTCTTATCAAAGCTCAAAACATCTGACATTTTAGAAATATATTAAATTACTGCAAGTTTAGTGTTATGTTATATGTGTTAATTCGTCTTTAATTGTTGTTATATTTTACAAAGAAAGGGAGTATACTAAAAACTTGGTTTTTATGGGTTAGTTTTTTCATACTTTCGACTCGTTCGTGAACTGTTCGTTTCCGTTTACTCGAGTATTTTACTACTACACCATGTTATGGTGTGGTGGATGAAGGATGGCAGGAAGCCGACCCTGCGGGCACCAGACAAAGAAAGCCAAGAGAGGCTGTTGAAAGCGGTTTCAGATAATTGCATGGTGGCGATCCTGAGGTGTCGCGTGGGTGAAAGGAACATCAGTTATATTAGCTGCGGGTACCACTGAAATATGGCCAGCGGCGGCCACACGAATACCAGGGCCTGAACCCTCAATGCTATTTAAAAATATATACTATATATTATAATTTTTAAGATCTCTTCTCGATGATTTGATAAATAAAAGACAAATGCAAGTGTATAGTGTTTATGTTCTGTTTAAGTAAAACTCGTTTGCCTCTTCTTCTTTTTCTTCTTCAGCCTTCATCTCTCCACTGCTGGATATAGGCCTCTTCCATACCCTTCCATACTTCCTTGTTATTTGCTATTTGTGCTCATTTCTTTCCCCCCACAGCGGTTACCTCGTCGGCCCATCTTTTTGAGGTCTTCCGAAGCCCCTTTTATTCTCCCAAGGTCTCCACTTCTGGGAGTTCATCTTGAAGCATCCTGCCCTGCAACATGCCCTGCCCACTGCCATTTTACCTTCGCTACACCTTTCATGATATCCACTATTCTAGTTCTGCGCCTAATTTCATCTTTTCTTATTCTATCTCTTAGGCTTACTCCAAGCGTGGATCTTTCCATGGATCGTTACGTGCGTTTAACTCAGAATACAAAATGATTATTATTATATTTTGAGTATGTCCAAATTTTTCAGAACAGAACTGGATTGTTTGTCACAGGGACATCAATAATCAATTAATGTATATTGTATACATTAATTGATTATTACAAACCACAAATAAAATAATGATATTATCAGACATGCTTATTTCTTTACATCACTTAAAAATTATATAATAGACTTCTTCTCTTTCTTGGCCATCGTCACTTTAGTTACTGCTACCCCGAATAGCTCCACAGTAGATTGACCAAACCACCACCTTGTGTTTTTCAGCCATGATGTCCTCCTTCTTCCAGGTCCACGACTTCCGGAAATCTTACCCTGCATTATGAGATGTAAGATTTCTCACTTCTCAAGATCTCAACACGTGTCCGAGATTTTGAAGTTTTCGGATTTTTATTGTTTTAATTACTTATTTTTTGATATTCATCCGAACCATAACACCATCATTTGTAACTCTGTCCATGCAGCTTATTTTTAGTATTCTTCTGTAGATTCATATCTTAAATGCTTCGTTATAGACTTATGATACTGAAGTGGTTAAATGGAATAATGCTCGTATACAATCTGCGCTGTTCTGAAAATATCAATATTGAGCTGTCAGATCTTTATCCCAACACTTGATAGACGGAAATAAAAATAAAAGAGACGTAATTAGAAGGAGAAAGAAGTACATGGCGGTTATCTGTCAAACGTCAAATAAAAATAGAGTCCAACAATATATCTCTTTTCTATGGTCCAACTTGACAATGACAATTTTGCCATAATTTTACGTCACCACGCTGTGGGAGAAGAAATTATCAAGTGCATATGAAATTATCTTTTTTTTATGAGCTTTTAGTATAAGAATAAGTACTTATTTGATGTAATTTTAGTCTAAACATGAGAATTGTGAGGTTACATTTGTGCCAGAGCCCAGCTGTCAGATTAGACTGGAGAAATCGTACTTCGAAAATAAAGGCATTTACTTTGAGAAGGATACGTGAAAATATACAAACCTTCTTATTTGGGTACAACGAACACCAAATACCGATGTATACCTACGTATCTTTTATTTTTTATTTTAATTTTCGTCTATTAATTGTTGGGATAAAGATCAGACATGCCAATATTGCTTTTTTCAGAATAGCACAGAATGTCTATTTTGTATACTTTATTCTTTCTTGTACACCATATACACCCCGTTTACGTAGCCGACCCAACTTTGACCTTCTCTGATTGGCTATAAAAGGAACAGAACAGCAAAGGAGATTGACCCCGGTGAACGTGCCAGGCGGGCTGGCGATACTGAAGGGTTGACTATATTGAAAATAAATATCATTTTTACCAAATAGATTTGAATGACTTTTGACCCAAGGTTTGTTTTTAGCAGTCCAGAATACATATATTCTACGGTGGCGATTTTTGTTTTGGTGTTTGGCCTCACAAATATGTATTATAAATAAATTAGTGGCCTTTGGTAGTCTTGCTTTCTTTGAATGTCAGCCGCCACTGAAGGTAAGTACCACACTTCGTCTAGTCTCGGGAACCTCATTTAGTATTAGATCTTGATTGTCTTTTCACCGTAAGTACAAAGACGTAATTGCAGTGATCATCATTTGATTCTAATGTCAGATGTGAATGCAAATACTCGAGAGAATATTAATTACAGGTGATTTAGCTAGGATTGTCGTATTTGTACTTCTAAGATTACAAATATAAACGAACGTCGGTATGATTATCCGTAATAATTATTGATTCCAGAGTTACCATTGATTGTTTTTTGTCCGTAATTTCCGCAAGGTTTTGGCAAAAAGAGTATTACCTGATATGAAAAATTTTCGAGTCAAGAATGTTATTTTATAAAAAAATTCGAATTCTCTTTGAAATTTTGTTTTAACTTTTGTTTAAATTCACAAAAACATTTTCACAAAGATTTCACCTCTTCCAAGCACCAAAAATATTCAATACTCTTAACACTACACTAAAAACTTGTAGCCATAGTCTCGCGTATTTTTCTTCAAAAGTGAAACTATGGCTGCATGAAAAGGGAAGGAAGCATGCCCAAAACCTATTAAAAGCCATGATATAAACTAAATTTTAAAAATACTAATCCTACAAGAACATTTACTTTCATCTTTTTAAATAATTTTAATTGTTTTATTTTATTTTATTTTATTTTATTAAATATCCTATTCAGATCTTTTTTTTTCCTTTGTCTATAATATAATTAATTAACACCATTATTAGATTGTAAACATTTAATTATTACTATTACTCAATTTTAATTGGCAATAAGATTGATTCACAAATGTTATATAAATACTAAATATTCTTGAACATTATACTACTGTCTGCTATAATACAGTAAACTACTAGTGTAGCAGGCAGGGCGTCAAATCAATTTAGTGTTTACTTGCTGCCAAGACTCTCAGTAATAATGTAAAAAGCTTAATTTAATTTTGTTAACACTGTAAAATTGTAAACATTTGTAACATTGAATAAACATTGATTATGTGAACCTTGTGAACCCTTGTACCACACTTAAATTTCGTTGTAAAAATTCAAAATGTTTCGGGAGCGATGATGTCTTCTTCAAGACAATGAACATACTAATAATACTACTACAGTACACTCATTGTCCTGAAGAAGGGAACATCACTCCCGAAACATGTTGAATGTTTATTAATTTAAAGAACGTTATATTTATTTTTTACATCTTTAGTTCTAGTGCACGCCAAAAGATCATCTTTGTGTGATTTTCCATTATTGTTTTACAAATAGAAGTGATATATTAGCTTTTGATACATTTTTCTTTAAATTGAGAGCAAGAAGAAGAGCTTTCTTATAAGAAATAAGAAAACAATAATGATAATTTGTCATCTTCATATGCAAAAGCATCACATTTAATACTTATAGAAATATTTGTATTAAATATATAGAGAATAACAGAATGTTAGTAAACTTAGTAAAAAACTACCAGATTTACGGTCTACCGGTCTCGAGACGTACCCGTCTCTTCGTCAGGACCAATACTACACTACCACATTCACAACACTATACACCCCAATTACAATGGTGTAATTAATCAAATAAAAGAAGTAGACATTTTCAAACAATACAATCAATATTTTTTTTAAATTTCAATCTACAATGTTGCTGAATCAATCGAAAAAAAATTAATGCATTGCCTGGTCGGCTTTTTCGCAATACAAGTCTCTTTATTTACATAACTAATCATCTCATTTCCTCCATATTACCTTTCATCTGTTACCGTTGTCGTTAAGGTATCATGGAATGAGAGGGCACGGGTCCAGATCAAACCCTGGGCGGCTGCGCATCACGCACGAGCGCAGCAATTTATAAAGTCATCAATGTAAGATGTAATCAACTTGGGATTAACCGTTTACTATCAGAGGAAGCAGAGAGTACAGCATACAACCAATCACACTCATACCTTACGATAGAGATAAGTTCCTGAAATGTTATCCGTAATTCGAAATTCCGTAAATCAATATTTTTATTTCATTTTCTTTTTGCTCGTATTTTAGCGTGTATGGCCGTCTTTAGGACTGTAACAAAGCTTCTTTGTATTTTGTTCAAGAACATTGGAACTAGATATTCAAGTGTCCTCAGTCCGTATTTATTTTTTATTCTTGGAACAGTTAAAATTTGATTTGTAGCGCATCTTGTATTTCTTCCATGAGCAAGTACCTTTTTGTAAATTTCATTTTCGTGATTTTCTTTGGTCTTTGGTCGATAGAGTGAAGAATGAACAAATTAGAAGTGAATGCAATGCTGGATGTAGTGTGATAGATAGAATAAAGAAAGGAGTGCTGAGATGGTTTGGGCATGTGGAACGTATGAACGAGGAAAGGATGGTTAAGAAAATATATGAGGCGAATGAAAATATTGAAGGCAACAGGAATAGAGGGCGTCCGCGAAAGACCTGACATGATCAGGTACTACAAGTATTTGAGGATGGCCCTGTTAAAAACCGCAACAACCGTAGAACGTTGAGAAGATGTATGAATGTGCAAAAGTAGTGTGCCAGGATAGAAGAGTGTAGCGTTCAATCCTCTCTGCCTACCCCTGCGGAGAAACGGCGTGATGGTTAGTTGGTTAGTTAGTTAGTGATTTTCTTTTATTAACAGAAATAGAACTAACCCACGAACTGGCAAAATATTGATGGATGAATACACTAGTTTAATATTTTGTCTTTGTTCAAAAACCTGTGGATTTACGATTTTTTTTACGATGGCAGTTTGTACATCGGTCACACAATGCGTCATAATTTATTATCTTAACAAATGATGAAATAATCAAACAAGACCTAAACTAGAAACTGTCAGTTGCAACAAAAAACGGGTACCTACACGTGAAAAAATGTACGTAAAAAATACGTAGAATATTGTATCAACATTATCATGAATAAGCGGCATCCATCATTATATTTAACAACCTTTGCGAGATATGAAAAGTTTGCATCGTTACCTACACTAGAAAGAACTTTAGATTCTTCACCAAGCTTACAAATCAATTGGTTGCTATCTATTATTGTTAGTTTAGTGTCGGGACAGTTTACTGAGCATTATTTTAAAATTTTCACTGAGCATTATTTTAAATGAGCATTATTTTAAATGAGTTAAATGAGTTGTTAGGGTTGTCAACTTATTTTACAAGAAATAAAGTATATTTAGATCTGAGAAGAATATTAAACAGTATTTCAGAAAAATGAAAAGTATTATATTTATTTAATATTTTAAATACATATTTTTTAGAGCTTCTCGCACAACTTATTAATTTACACTCTTTTTTAAAAACTTCATACGCCTCACCACAATTATAACTAAAATTAAAATAAATGAGGAGCTCATTTTTTATTAAATTAACAGTTGCTATATTTCTATCCTCCCGCCACATTGCATTAATCACTGAAAAAATTCTTTCAGTGTATGCTGAGGTGGCGGGAACAGAAAGTAGATGTGAGACAATTTTAGTAATATTTTTAAATTTTTCTGAAGTTTTTACTAATAAATGGCTCCACTTTTGGCCAGTACTCATTTCGAGAAAATCTTTGTCTTCTGATTCGTTCTGAAACTCCATTACTGTGATTTTTTTATGACTGCGCTGCACTGAACGCCCTCTGACTAAATAAAAACAAATTGTGTGAGCGTCTAAGTCTGAAACTTATAGCGTTACGCATTTTGATGCTGAAAACGTGATGTTCAACAGTAAAAATTATAATGTACTTAAAAACAGTATGATACTGTTTTTAACTGTATAGTTGGCAACCCTAAGTACAATACACAAAATAGCTAATGTATGTTGCAAAAATTTATCAAAATGCTTGTACTTATTCTGTTTTTTTTTTATGTTTTCAGGACGAGTGAGCTGGTGGCTCTGATAGCCATCTCCTCGACCCTGTTCCTGTTCCTCCACACGCGGGACCTGAGCACCAAGCTGCGGCAGATGCAGGGTCGGCTGAATCCAGACGACGGCCTGACCTCTAACCAGATCACGGGTAAGTCGCATTGCCTAAGGTTCTATCCATTTACCTGCCAGAAATTTTTGCGTACACCCCTGTTTATTTTATATCAAGCATGAAGGGATTGAAATACTATCCGATTACGTTAGTAGTATGACTCTCATCATAAATCGTATAACACAACAATTAAACATCGAAAGCATTACAAAAATCGAAACACTTAAAATCATTCACAGACTAGCAATTGGCGAAATACATGACGAAGACATAAAATTACACAAAATACACGAAAAACGCCAACACAACACTAGAATGACTCAAAACTATCACAAAACGCACGTCAAAACAAAAACAGGATAATCCCGACTAATTTGCGACGGACTAAAACTATACAATGACCTGCCACAACAGACCAAACAACTGACCACTGACAAATTCAAAACAGATGTGACAAAAATTAGGTTTCCATTATATTTTAAATAATAAAAAAAAAACAGGTTTATTTTATTAAAAATATCACATGCAATGGCGCTATAAAATAAATGAATATATTTCACCCTCCATAAGGAATCAACCACTAAAATACTTTTTTTTCGCAGTATTTTATCATATTTATGTTATCATACGGTTAACTCTTTAAATGTTGTGAGCATGTCATCATCAGCCCTCATCAGACTCAAGAGCTTCTCTTCACTGATGAGGTCCTACATGACTATAAAGTATTTAAAAAAAATGTTAATCTAATATGTAAATATATAAGAACTGTATTTGTACTATATATTAAATAAATAAAAAATAAAAATAAAAAGTGTTATGACAGCAAACAATGCACTTTGTTGGCAATCTGCGAACATGCATCCAAAGGTATCTCAGTCATTTCATCAGATTTGACAAGACAAAAATCTTATCAACAGAACCGCACCATATACCTAGATTAGTGAAAGATTCCATTAAAATATACAAATATCCTAATAACAACATTAGGTAAATTGACAGTTACAAACTATCAAGTATTTGGCGAATTTCTCACGAAATTGATTCCACCTTTAAGAGACATCGCAGAAAAGCCCGAAGATGTAATGAGGACATATTGTACACTTGCAACCTCTATCGTAGAAGAAGTGAACACTCCATAACAAAGTGCATATAATTTACGACCTCGGATGATATTATCAGTTCGGCCTACACCTCCGCCGTGACAGGACGCTCTCCTGATGAAGCTGAATTAGACTTCAGCAAAACGTCGAGATTCCTCTTCTCTGTAAACTATACAGTTCAAACACACTTAAATAATTGTACCTTGCTGAGACGTGATTGGACACGATTTTCAGCGTCGAATATGTGAAATCATTTTCTCGTTTGTAGATGACATTTCCAAACAATCAATGGTCGTTTTAAGTCAACACCTTTAATGCTTACTCCTATCATGTGATGCTTCCCGTGGTATCTTGCATTGGGTTGGCAATAAAACTATAAAGAATATTATACAGGGTTATTTGAAAAACATTAAAAACCTCGCAGGACTATACTCCTGCCTTGATTATGAGTCAAAAATGTTGTTGAATCTATTACGACCTAATATCAATAGTTAAGGAGATATGCGACATCAAAGTTTGCATTTTTTTTCAATATTTCTGACTTATTTTTTGTGAAACGTTGGACTATCATTACATTAACTTATATCGAGAATGAAAAATTCATTCCCTTTAATACAAGTCAAATAAAAAAATAAAAACCTTCGATTTTTTTCAGGTTTTTCGTCACTTTATTTAACTTGTATTGAAACAAATGAATTTTTCGCAATTGATATTAGTTACTATAATGATAGTCCAACGTTTTACAAAAACTAAGTCAGAAATATTGAAAAAAAAATTCAAAATTTGATGTCGCATATCTCCATTAGGCCATGATAGCATGAACATTTTCGACTTATAATCAAGGCAGGAATATAGTCCTGCGAGTTATTATTAATGTTTTACAAATAACCCTGTATATTGGTGTGGTTGGACTTGGTCCTTTTCAATTCATCGACAAAATGAAAATGTATTCAAAAAATTAGCACAGGTCGTTTTTTTGAATGAGGTCACATCATTCAATATCAACATTTTGAATGGCGCTCGTCAATATAAGTAGGTTAAGCGAATCGCATAGGCCATTCATTATATACCAATTAGCCTGTAGACACTCCAGGTGGTAAATCGTGGCTATTAAGAACAATTTCAATTATTAAATGGTGTTCCTTTGTGCTTTTCTCATGACGCACCTTGTGGCGAAACTGGGACCTTGAGGTAGAACAAAACAAAGCATTTATTGAAAAACCAAAATTGTTTTCCTATTCGGAAGAATGCGGGCCTTGACTGCATGCTTTAAACAATCGGCAGTCATAATACGTAAAACGTATTAAAGTAGCAGCATACTTAAAAAAAAAATTAACCAAATTGATTTTTAATTAATTTTATATACATGAATGTAAACAAGTCAAAGGTGATGGTATTCGAGAAGGAGGAAAGTAAGACAACGTGTGAAATACCAGTAGGCAACGAATGTTTGGAACATGTAGATGAGTTTGTGTACTTGGGAAGTATGTTCGTAGAAGAGAGAATGTTGGGAAAGATATCGAGAGGAGAGTGACTGCTGGGAACAGGGTGAACGGTGCTATGAACGCAATGATTTCTAATAGAAATATGTCTACCGAGGCAAAACTAGCGGTACATAATGGAGTTATGGTACCGACACTGATGTATGGAAGTGAATGAAGTGGAAGTGACAAATCCATTTATGTTAGAGTAAAGAATGAAAATATTGGAAATGAATGTAAAGCTGATCTTAGCATAATTCATAGAATTAAAACAGGGTCGCTCAGGTGGTTTGGGCATGTTGAGCAAATGAATGAGGAAAGAATGGTAAGAAAGATATATAATGCAAGTATTGACGGCGCCAGAAAGAGAGGGCGACCGCGGAAAACGTGGCATGACCAGATTAAACAGATGCTGGAAGATGGTCCCGTTAGAAGCCTCAACAACCATTGAGCTTGCATGCGAAGATGTTTGAATGTGTATGAGGCGGTAATTGTATGTCAGGACAGAAGAGCATGGCGCTCTATCCTCTCTGCTTACCCCTACGGGGAAACGGCCTGATGGTAAGTTAGTAAGTAAGTAACTAACTAACGACAGATCTTGACTCTATAGTTAGTTATACGAGCAGCATCATATTAGATTTTATAAACTTTTGTCATTATTCTCAACTCCTTATTTAACAAAAGAACAAATTATCTAGCCAGCAATAAAAAGCGTTATAAAAACTTTTATATTTATTAATATTAGTGTGCTTTGTTTTGCTGCTGCTGTTTCTTGCTCTGAGGATCTTTCGTCTTGTATCGCTTGCTTCTTTTTGTTCGAGCGCAGCGACCATATATATATATATAAGTAAATCTTTACTTGAACAACAAAGTTATTGTAATGACAGTCCAAGATTTTACAAGAAATAAGTCAGAAATATTGAAGAAAAATGCGAACTTTGATGTCGCATACTTCCATAATTATTGATATTGGGTCATAATAGCTTGAACATTTTCGCCTCATAATCAAGGCAGGAATATAGTCCTGCGAGGTTATTAATGTTTTCCAAATAACCCTGTATATGTTACTTGCACACCTTGTATCGTGTGCGAGTTGTATTTTCACTACCGCCACCCGCAGTCGAAAACTTTGCTGTTCCCATAATCCAATACAGATGTTTTTAATTGTTGGCAATGCGTGTTCTCCTATTTCACTTTAATAACAGTAAAACTACATTTTCTTTCGGCCACATTGATTCAAAGACTTGTGGGAAGGCTGATGAGGATGAAGCCGCGGTGTTTGAATAGTATTTATTGAGATTTAATAATGACAAAGTTACAAGTATAGTAATTGCAGTTACACCATAATGAGTCGATGAATAGCGAGAGCTTCCGCAGTATAAGCGGTTCACGTCAAAGTGAGATGTATAACGAAGAGGGCTTCCGTCGTATCCGAAAAGCCCCGCAGGAGTGAGATGGTCTGCTCTGGAGACTACCATTTATATAGTGATCGTGAACAAAGGAATCGGGGGTGTTATGATTTCCTCCTTACTCGGCCGCGCGTGTGGGTATTTAGTCTAGATTCCTCGGTCATTGGCTCGGCTTACATTGTCGCCTGTTTGCTGTGCTCAGCGATCTTGCCTCAACCTCAGTATCGAGGGTGACGGCCTGCCGTACTTCGATGTCAGCATACGCGGTACCTCATTACACGGGTGTGTGTGTGTGTATGTGTCTTGGGCCACCAAAGACTTCCCGGGCCAGCTTCGCCTTGAGTCCGCCTCTGGTGTTTTCCAACGCACAAATTGGCATGGTGCTCGAACAGTTTTTACCACCCTTTCAACGGTTACCTTAATGACCTTGCTGATCTACTCTTGACACTGTCACATGGGCTCCCATACACATGGGGACCTGCTCCGAAAACAATGCGTCGTTCACCATCCTACTGAATTCCTCGCACCAACCTAACAGAACTTTGGCACAACATGCCCGATAGGGATGGGTCGTCGACGTATTTACCGTCGACGAAACGAGACCGTCCACGTTCGTCCATCGACGAGACGATCAACTAGTTGAATTCGTCAACTAGTTGACGCGTCAACTTCGTTACGCGGACGTCGCGGACGTTCTATCTAAACATCGGGACGATGGTCAACTGTCTACGGTTCGGCGCAACGCTGCTCGACGGCTATTTTTATTACGTTAATTTTTTTAAATTTAAAGACGTTCTTAGGAATATAGTTTCGGGGAAAGTAAAACCGCTACTTGTACTTATATGTAAAAAGAAATATTTTATTATTTATTTGTTAACGCACATTATATCTTTTACATATTGTTTTATATACTTCTTTCTATATAAAATAAAGAAAGAAGTAGGTATACACAACAATATCAGGTGTAAGCAGTAAAATATTAGTTCAATAAAAAATAAAATAATTAAACAGAATTGTTTCATTTTGTACAGCGCAAAAATCACCGAAACGTCGCACGTGCACATCGCACAAATCAAGTAAAAAATAATAGATAATAGCTTATTAAGCCTATCTCGCCCTACGCATGCATTCAAATTTCAAGTCTCTGTCATAGTTCATGTACACAGATCTGCACTCTATGGTCTACAAGACTACAAGTCGACAGCGAGAGATGAGAGAGAAATAAACGGAGACGTTTTGTCTTGCTCTCGCTCGTTGCTTTGCTTTACGTTGAATCTCGAATCGTCCACCGACCACGGCGTCCGCCTTCCGCCGTCTACGAATTCAACTAGTCCATGCGATGTTCGATGAACTTCAACGGTTGATTTCAACTAGTCCGTCCATTCAACGCCCATCCGCCCAACGTCAATAATCTCCTCTGTTTCTGTCACACCTGCTTTATTGACTAGATTTCAGATTCAATTTGAGGCGTAGTCACATAAAAACTGTAGTCATTTTCTCAAGCTTGGGTATTTGTAATAATAGGTCCCTTATTGTCGGCTGCAGTGTTAATTAAAAAAACAGTTTCTGGTTGATATGTTGTATTTTTTATTAGAAAATTGTATAATGTACGTCATTCCTAATCATCGTAGATGATTTATAAACACAAGCAGACTAATATTCAAATGAAAACAAAAAAGTAACCCATAAAATCCAAGTTTTTATCATACTCCCTTTCTTTGTAAAATATAACAACAATTAAAGACGAATTAAAACATATAACATAACACTAAATTTACAGTAATTTAATATATTTCTAAAAATGTCAGATGTTTTGAGCTTTGATAAGATACTTCATGCTTTGAAGATTAAATTCTAAAAACATTTGTAAGTCAATTTAGATTTTCGACATTCGTAATGAAGTACCTATTATGTATACCGACGGAGTAATTCAAATTTAGAAAATATTCCGCGACGTTATCGGGCCGCCGTTGCTAGTAATCAAACTTTTGTAATGATTTCAATTTGAAAAAACTATTAAAAATTTGAAAAATCCAAAATTATACTATAATTATTATTATTTTTTAATAAAAATTTGATAGATCTTCTTGATCGTCGCCAGGAGCCTGCTTGCAAAGTTTCAGCTCGATTGGATCAAGCGAAAAGGGTAAAAATCGATCCATAGTTTTTTCGACGGCGAGCCGGCAAGCAAGCAAGCAGACGCCACAAGTTAATATAATATGTGATTCTCGCGCATGTTAAGTAGGAGGCGACAAGTCGTGTTTTCTCACGACTTGGCCAACGAAGCGTGATGAATTATCATAATTTAGGAATCCTTGATACATAATCACATTCAAATCATCATCCGTTGGTGTGATGCTATCTGCCCGGCAACATGCGCCGCCATTGTGGTGTTAATGAAATGGCGGGAATCGTACTGCTGTTATTTTGACAAGTTCACCTCGGCAGGTCGCATCATGAGGTGCTATCAATGAGCAAACATGTGAGCTCTTGTATATATTCAAGAACACATTCATATTTGTGAAGTTGTAATTTTTCAGAACAAAGTTCTGTGAAATAATTCAGAATATTTTGAGTTTGTTCAAATCTTTCAGAACAGTGCTGGATTTATGTCATAGAGATATTATTAATCAATCAATGAATTTCATTACACACAATAAAGTATATTGCTCTCAAAATTCCGTAAAAAATCAATGTAGATTTTCTCATTAGCGACATCTGTGGGGATTTAGGGGAATGAAAATGGCTTTGTACAGGCCGCATGGAAAAGGTGCTTATTACTCATATATGAATGTTTCCACGCAATTTGAACATATATACAACTTCCGAAAAATGAATAAGCATGGTATATTCTATCATGGGTGGAAATGGCGAATGTTACAATTGTGTAAAGTGATCACTTAAGCCATCCATAAAAAGATAGGTCATAAGTCCTATTACACCCAAATGACTTCTATACCTACTTTCCCATAATTAATACAGTTTCGTCTCTGTGAGATATCTATAATATACATTAATTCTGTGAAATATTTAATAACCGAATTAATTAATCAATTAGAAAACATACAGAAAAAATCTAATCACGAAAAATATAGGTACTACTGAGGATTCGAACCCAGGTCACCTCTTTCCGGGGCAACATGAGGGCACATAGAGTGTGCTATAGCTTAGTGGTCAGAGCACCGGCCCCGGAAAGGAGGTGACCTGGGTTCGAATCCCAGTAGTAACCTAATATTTTTTCGTGAATTAGATTTTTCTGTACGTCTTTCTAATTGATTAATTATTTTGGTTATTAAATATTTCACAGAACTTTGTTCTGAAAAATTACCACTTCACAAATATGAATGTGTTCTTGAATATATATAATATCTGTTGTATAAATGTATGTCGAAATAAAAATGAATTATTCAATTAATCGTGGCGTCCATCTAGCGGTGGCATTGCAAAGTAATTTCAACTACCGTATCAAAAAAGTGGATTGCTCTATGGACAAAAATAAAAATTAATCAATTAATAAAAATAATAACTACAATATAAGGTCGATATATTCACGGAAACATAGAGGGTTGCTATAGCTGAGTGGTAAGAGCACCGGCCCCGGAAAGGAGGTGACCTGGGTTCGAATCCCAGTAGTAACCTAATATTTTTTCGTGAATTAGATTTTTCTGTATGTCTATCTAATTGATTAATTAATTTGGTTATTAAATATGAGCTTAATTATTAATTCAGAAAGTCACGCAGTGACAATGAGGGACGTATATTTTAAAATAATTCAAAACTATTACTAGTTACGAAAGCTGTGTATGCCAACTTGTTAATGAGAAAAAAACTAACCCATAAAAATCAAGTTTTCATTTTACTCCCTTTCTTTGTAATTTAAGTTTACCATCATGTAATTAAATAATTGATTGACTGAAAATGAAACATGTGTAGACAAATATCTATGTCAAAAAACTCTAAAAATATATCTTTATTATTTAATTTCTTCCCAAAAAAACCGAAGTGTGCTGTCATCTGTGAACCAATTGTCGAAAATTTTCGAAATTCGAACGTCGCACTGTGTAGAGTGGTCACTTAAGCCAGATCATACAGGTTGTGAGCCCTGAACCATCGTACAAACGACTTCCATCCACTTTTCTCATATATAAATTAGCTTCGTCTCTGTGAGACGTCTATAATGTATCCTTAATTAATTTGAAACAAATTAAATATTTTAAAGAATGATAATTAACATTTATTTTAAAATATTATACATAATTCAAGACTAGTAAAAAATTTAAAAAAATATTATTTTTTTTAGAAAATACACATAAACAAATATGCACGTCCCGTCTAATTTATCTCGTATTTTATAAAGACTTTATTATACTGATAATAGGGGTGTGTGTGTTTTATAACGACTTTGTGATAGTGATAATAGGGTGTGTGTGTACATACACTAGGGTGGAAGCAAGTGTTGGTCCTAAATTTTTTTTCTAAAATTTAAATGTTTATCCGTTTACAGGGTAGCATGACTTATGTTAATTTTCGACCCGCTAGATTATCAGAGAAGTTAATGTTTTAAGGGACAAAAGATCGACGTTTATGAGTACCGAATCATATACACCAGGGATGTTACGGAGGTCGCTTTATCGGAACCGAATTCGGTATCGGAGTTATTAGATTTGGTTTCTCGGAACCGGAACCGTATAGGAATACGTTTTTCTCTATTACACTCATTAAGAAGACTCTTCAATATAAAAAAAATTGTCCAAAACTGCATTTACGTCGGATGTAGTATCATCATCATCATCGCTACTCAACAATATATTTAATAAAATCTTTTGGACATTGCTATAGGTATTGCTCCGACTTCCGATTATAATTTCTGATTTCAATTTATCGGAACCGGATGTGCAAAATCAATCGGAAGTTCCGACCTTTCGGAATCGGAATCGAAGCTCCGTAACATCCCTAATATACAGGGTTATTTGTAAAACATTAATAACCTCGCAGGACTATATTCCTGCCTTGATTGTGAGTCGAAAATGTTCAAGCCATCATGATCTAATATCAATAGTTATGGAGATTTTGTTTGCTTTTTGTTTTCAATATTTCTAACTTATTTTTTGTAAAACGTTGGACTATCATTACAGTAACTAATATCAATTACGAAAAAGTCAGTCGTTTCAATATAAGTTATATAAAATGATTAAAACCCTGAAAAAATTCCAATTGGAAAACATTCCAATTCGAATTCGAAGGTTTTTATTTGACTTATAATAAAGGAAATGAATCTTTTATACAGTTGCCGGCAAACTTCTTGAAATTCTTTGGCGTAGTGGGGGTATGCGCAGAAGACGAAATTTGGGTCTCGTTGGTGGAAAGGTAGATGCGCAAACTTCCCCCCACTACGCCGTAGAATTTCAAGATGTTTGCCGGCTACTGTACTCGATATAAGTTACTGTAATGATAGTCCAACGTTTTACAAAAAATAAGTTAGAAATATTGAAAAAAAAAATGCAAACTTTGATGTCGCATATCTCCTTAATTATTGATATTAGGTCATAACAGCTCGAACATTTTCGACTCATAATCAAGGCAGGGGTAGTCCTGCGAGGTTATTAATGATTTCCAAATAACCCTGTATACAGTTACCACGGTAATAAAAAGACTCGCATTTTCTGGGTTATTTGTTTTTAATCATCGGCAGTAAATACTTTAGATTGCTCCTCATCAAGCTCATAATCCCATGGTCTGAGATCAAATCAATCAAATACTGGTTTATCTATTCATCAATGGGACTGTTCCGATCATGGGTATTATCCAAGTTCATTACCCATCGTTAAAACTCGACATTTCGACGGCTCCTACGTATAATATCGTAACCCACAAATCGACGATTTTTAGTTTTTTGTGTATTTCATATGTATTTAATTATATCTTTAATTCCAAGAAAGAAAAAAAAAAAATTTGCAATAAATAACGTTTTTTTCGGAAGTATTTTATCGTATCTCAAACAATCACATATTTTTTACGAAGTGTACTATCGTATGTAACACTTACGATAATTTTCGTTGGAAAATAATATAAGATAATTTTATCGTATGTAACACTTACGATAACATACGTTGGAAAATAACATAAGATAATTATCGTATGTAACACTTACGATAATATGCGTGAGAAAATAACATAAGAAAATTATCGTATGTAACGCTTACGTTATTTTACGTCGCGTCTTTTCCGAAGTAAAATGTTGTAAGTCATTTATACGATATTTTACGTCGCGTCTTTTCCGAAGTAAAATGTTGTAAGTCATTTATACGATATTTTACGTCGCGTCTTTTCCGAAGTTAAATGTTGTAAGTCATTTATACGATATTTTACGTCGCGTCTTTTCCGAAGTTAAATGTTGTAAGTCATTTATACGATATTTTACGTCGCGTCTTTTCCGAAGTATAATATCGTATGTGCATTTCTACAAAAACCTTTAATAATTTCGACTTTTTTGTGATTATTTATGAAACTACAGTATAAAGTAAAATATTGAAACGAAATTTCAAAAAAATTGGGCAATATTTAGATTTATACCGGACGAAAATATGTTCAAATCCTTCTCCTGTAAAATTGAATTTTGTGGGTTACGATATTATACGTAGGAGCCGTCGATTTACATTTTATCGTCCTCGGGTCTGAAGTGTTTTCTTCGCCAGGAAGTGCAGGACTATTATTATTATATTGCGTGTGAGGTAGTCGAGGGGAGACATGGGATTTCTGCAGCTGCACAACTTTCAGGATGATTTATTATCCCAGGATTTATGGTACAAGGAGCGGCGATGACACATCAATATCTATTTTTTATTTATTTCTTCCGTATGTTATGTAGAAAGCTGTGCCCTGAAGCAATCCTATATCTAAAATCTTAATCAAGGTTTGAAGATGAAGATGAATTATATGAATTTCAAATTAAGACTAAATATGTTATAAATCAAATCATCAATAATATAATAAAAGTAACCCATAAAAACCAAGTTTTTATTGTACTCCCTTTCTTTGTAAAATATAACAACAATTAAAGACGAATTAAAACATGTAACATAACACTAAACTTACAGTAATTTAATATATTTCTAAAATGTCAGATGTTTTGAGCTTTGATAAGACACTTCATGTTTAATTCAAAATTAAATTCTAAAAACATTTGTCAGTCAATTTAGATTTTTGACATTCGTAGTGAAGTACCTATTATGTATACCGACAGAGTAATTCAAATTTAGAAAATATTCCGCGACGTTATCGGGCCGCCGTTGCTAATCAAACTTTTCTAATGATTCCAATTTGAAAAAACCAATAAAATTTCTAAAAATCCCAAATTATACTATAATATTATTAATTTAACTTTAGATTTTTAGAAATTTTAATGTTTTTTTTTCAAATTGGAATCATTCTATATTAGTATTTAATCCGACGCGTATATAGACACGAAACCTGATTCAAAGCGAAAGGGCGTATTGTAAAAACATGTTTTTTAGTTAGTTTTTTAACTCATTTATTAACGCCTAACAGCGCTTTTACAAACTAATAGGTAAAGTGTACATTTATATAATGAATAAATTAAAGAAAAAAATAATAACATATAAAAATAATAATGACATAAAGTGGAAATCCTAAACTTAAAATACAAATACAAATATATAAAGATAAATATAATATAAAGTAAAAAGGTAAAAAGCAAGATTTTAACAAAGCAGAAGCATAAGGAAAACATAATATAATAAAAAAAAATTAAATCCTTGGTTGTCTTTGGTCGGGTGCTTTATAAAAATTATTTATCTATGAACGCGGAGTTCTTTGTATACCCACTCGTATGATAGCTGCTGCGAACCACAGATTGTTTTGGCATCTCGGAACCGACGGCTAATTTTGTCGCGGCGGCGGATACAAATTGAGTACCTTGTTGGTCTTGTGGTTAGGACTCTCGCCTCGTAATCCAAAGGTCGCGGGTTCGAACCTCACTCCAGACCAGCAAGTTAGTTCTATTTTCATAGCACAAGCACAGCATCTGGAATTTACGAGAACTCGCGAATAAACACTGAAAACGTCTAGATAACAGCATTAACCAATATATGTAAATACGGCACACGGGAGTAAGGAGTTTTGCTTTCCGCGCACGTTGACAGCGATAATAGAAGCGAAGGGCCGGCCAAGCGAGCGGTAGCGGCGAGTCGCCGGTGGTGCCAAGCGAGCGGTAATTCGACAGCGATTCTAGAAAGTTCTTACGTAGCGAACCAGACCAGCAAGTTAGTCCTATTTTCATAGCACAAGCGTTTAGCTTAGTTTGAAAATAGTAAGAATATTGATGTGACACGTATTCCGTGGTCGCATCTCTATTTTTTTTTTTAATATATTTTTTCTATTTTATTGTACTGTAAATTACAGTCAGTGGTGCAGAACAGAACGGAAGTAGAACATCGGACGGAGAACGACGAGTAGAAATAACCTGCAGAAATCTGATTTGTGGCATCTTTCATATCTACAGAATTTCGAGTTCAATTTTTCCTTATAGAGAACCCGTACCAGAGTAAAGAAAATAAAGAAATTGCTCTAACGACCATCTTAAAGTTTCCACAGAATGAACAGATTATGTATTAAAATATAGCAACAATAACTTAATAAAATATATGTATAGAAGAGAAAATCAAAAAGAAAAATTCGGTGATCAGCAGAATATTAAAGACTGGTAATGAATATGGTTATATGGTTGACTCAAAGATATCTCTGCCTTAGAGCTTCGAAACTGGAGAGAGCTGGCACTAGACCGAGATGAGTGGAGGAAAATTATTGAGGAGGCCAAGACCCACCAAGGGTTGTAGTGCCAAGAATGATGATGATTATGATTACTTCAATACTAACTTCCACTATTACTATATTACTTTATACATGTAATATTTTTTTTTACATGTACACATTACTTTATTACATTTATATTTATACTTTATCTTACTATACTCATATTTTACTGCTTATACCTTTATTACTTATACATATACTTGATAATTTTATATTTTATACCTAATTTTGTTCTATATATTTCTTTATTGCTATGTTATATTTTCCTATTCTTTTAATTATATAATACGTGATATGACATTATATTTTTATATCTTATATGTAGGTACTGCTTGTACTTGATATTGTATTTATATAAATATTTATATATTACAAAAATTTTACACATAAAAGCCAATAATGGGCCTGAATAAATAAATAAATAAAAATCTAACGCGGTTTAGGTGATGCATTTTACCGTGGTACCCGCTGAATAAACATGAGATAAAAAAAAATAGAAAGCGATAGCATACCGATTTACCTACGCATGTCTACCAGCGAATGTGCGGCTTGTTAACCAGGATAGCTGGTCTTAATAACATTGTTGGTCTAGTTTGCTAGCCCCTAGCGGGAGAACTGAGAACCGTGTGTTTATTTGATAACAATAATGCCGATTCATAACTCACCTGGCAGTTTAACAAGACCGAGCTATTCGTTGCCAGACTAATGACTCTCTGATTTAACGTAATTGCCAGGAAACTAGAAGTCCAATTATTATTACATCAAACAAGATAACTCGTCAATAGTAATATTGTAAGCTAGCACTGCTTTGAAGACCACGCTTTGTGAGTGTTACGTTTCCAGGGAGGATTTTAAAACTATTAAGCAAATATATCTATATATATAGATATATATTAGATATAGAGAGTATATATATATTAGAGATATATATATATTTATATAATATATCCATTTACTATTAACAACTTTTTCTTATTTCCAAAATTTCTAATTTATCACACTGTGATTCTGTATAATATTATAAATAACCAGGTCATTTTTACAAATAGTTATCTTTTAATTTTATTTTCATGTTAAGTAGGTACTTTATTATTATTCATTTTCCATATATAACTTTTTAATATTTTGATTATCTATACTTCGATTTTTAAATTTAATATTGTGCATTTGTTATCCTGATGAAGAAGCCATTGGCTTTGAAACATGTTGAATTTTTTTCAATAAAAAAGTGGTGTACGCAAAGTTAATTTCTATACATTATAATTATGAATAGATACTTGTTTTCATGAACTTACATTAAAACAAATTTAAAAGACAACTATTTGTAAAAAGGACCCGGTTATTTATAATGGCCTATTTTAATGCCTTTTAAAGGCCTATTTTATTTATGTAGGATTATAATACCTACTCGTATTATTAGCATGTCATGGTACGAGTTAGATAACATTGGTGGTAATTTTATTATCAATCCATGATTGCAATCGTTACAACTGTTATGATCACATAATGACACTTGTTACAATAGTCATTATCAAGAGCATTGACTTCCTATCATATCTAACAATATATACAGAAGCAAGATGATGCGTACCAGTGACGGCGTATCTTTTCCTCAAGTATATTGAAATAAAAGATTCTTAAATATTTCGGATCTTAAATAAAAAAAAATTATATTGTTAAATTTAAATTGAACAATTTTAATTGTAATTTACTGGGATTTTATCAATGTTACATTGATTAATTCATAGATAATTTTTTACAAAATTTGACAAGAGCTATCGTAGCAAAATTCAAAATACATAAGTATCTATTGAAATTTAGATTGCATATAGTTTGTGTGGGATGCAGGAATCTCTGAGAGTTGTTCAAAAATGTACCATTTTTTAAGATATATAGGGAGGCAATTTCAAAAATATAAATGTAGGTATAAATAGATGTGTTGAAAATTTAAATTTGAATATTTGTTGTGTTATTCCTTACATTATGGAACACAGATTATCCATACTTTAATAATTTAAATAAAATTATAATGTTTTTTTTTTCAATTGATTCAGCAACATTGTATATTGACATTTAAAAAAAAATTGATTGTAATATTTGTATTATTTTATATTATTTGATTAATTACACCTATATGTTTCTAATAAATGAATTTGCTAATCATTAATGAGAAAATGATCACGGTTTTGATAAAAATTTAGGACTTTGTGTTTGACACATAAATAATTTTGGTCTGAAATTGAATAATTTAGAATCATTAGAAATTAGTAAAGCATGTAATAGTAAACAAAATATTATTAATAATCAATTAAATTTAACTACTAGCCCAATTCTAAATTTTTTTCCAATAATTGCGAGTAATCAAGAGCTTCAGCAATAATATTTAAAAATAAATTTTCAAATAATTTAGAAACAAAAGAAACAAGACATTTCATTCTGATATTTTGACAGTTATGCAACACCCTGACGATGGAAAGGTTTTTCTGAAACATGTTGGTGTAATTAATCAAATAAAATAAGTAGATATATACAAATAATACAATCAATATTTAAAAAAATGTCAATCTACAATTTTACTGAATCAATTGAAAAAGTAAGAATATTGATGTGACACGTAGTCCTTATTTATACGAAAAAAAATAATAAATAGATGTGTTGAATATTTAAACTTGCATATTTGATGTTTTATTCCTCACTCTGTAGAACACAAATTTTCTACACGTGGTAATGTTTTAAACCTCCACCCTTCAAAAATATTGAGAAGATTGAAGAGTTCAAAAAAAAGATATAGGCATGGCTAAAACAAGTGAATGCAGATAAATTAGAAGGAGTATTAAAAACTACGTAGTAATTTAAAAATAGAAAATAAATAAGTATAAACTAGTCCGCCTCAACACAAATATCAACAATATCATTATACATATATACTTTTATATTAAACGTGTACAAATTGTATCTAAATAGAACGTAATAAAAAAAAATTAAAAAATCATTCTAATGGAATTTTTTAATTTTTTATTCCTCTTCTGCCGATTTGCGTCTAGTGTTGAATATAGTCCAAATAGAAAAAACCTATTCACCAGGTTTCTTAGGACGGGTCAAAGGCTAGTTAAATGTAACCATCCTTGGACGACCTATCACGCCCTGGGAGCTGATCGAGAGCGGCGCGCCACACGCGCATGACGAAAGCCTCCGTGACGCGGCGACAGCAGCCCGCCGTCACGCGTGCGGCCACACACAATGGAGGCTTTTTTATTCGCCCGAAGACCTGGTCCGCGTCTCGTCTCTATTGTCTTCCCAAAGTAAATAAATTACTCCTCCACATCCGCCATTTTAAATTACTCCGTCGCAATTTTCTCCGAATTTTTATAATCGCGTATTTATCCGATGCAGCAATTCGAATCAGAGACAAACTACAGGATGAGGAAACAATCGAAAAACAAACGTAAGTAGAGCCATGTATTCACTAGGGGACAAATCGCGAAACATTCCGCGCGGCATGTCGCATCAACATCTACGCTCATTAAAGAGTTAAGGTTGTTATTACGGTCGTTAGACATATTTAACTGTAATTTCGGATATTTTATACGCACCGTATATATTACCGAGAAGCGAATCTCGAAGTTACGTTGGATACTTATCCAACGTCATCAGGAGGACGACCTTTACCCGTGGACGTGGAGGTCGGACTGATTAAAGGTGCTACTTTCTAGGGCGTAAATTGTATGCACTTTGTTGTGGAGTAAAATCCGCCGACGTAACTAGTATATATTGCATACTGGCGACCTCTATTGTAAAAGAAGAGAACACTCTACAACAAAGTGCATACAATTTTTGCCCTAGAAAGCAGCACCTTTAATCGGTCCGACCTCCACCTCCGCGGGTAAAGGTCGTCCTCCTGATGACGTTGGATAAGTATCCAACGAAACGTCGAGATTCGCTTCTCAGTAATACATACAGTGCGTATAAAATATCAAAAATTACAGTTAAATATCTATGCTCATGTTTTGGGGACAATGACGCGGTCATTTAACGTGTACACACCGGGACTCACATATCACTTGTCGCGGAAATGACGACAGCTGCGTATCTATTTACACTTGCCGCCCGATGAGGTTATGATGACAGCTGCGTATCCATTTATTTTAACGAGTTTATCGAAACGTGAGAGGAGAAAAAGGTGGTGGGTGCGAAATTATTTACTGCAAAGAGAAAGAAGGATGGATATTCTATGCGATCTTCGAATGTCTGACGGATCTTTTGTCAATTTCACTCGAATGACAACAACTGATTTTGACAATTTATTACAAATAATCGGGCCTTCCATAGCCAAGCAGGACAATATTAAGGAACGCCATTGGCCCTCACATCATTTTATTTTTATATTCACCGTTTGAAGTGTCCCACAAAATTGTACGGCTTTGGTAGAGCGCGATGAGTAGGAGAACAATTTCGTTTCCCCATATTAATGTTATGTTGACGGATACAGCGCATGCGCATTTACTTGTAAACATAGCACGTGGACGCGCAGCGCGATGTCGCCGTGAGCTCGCTCGGGTACCGTGCGCATGGCAACGTTGCCGCGGCACGTAGAAATGCCCCGCTATGTGACGTTGCAACGTCACGTAGACTCTATGCCGCTTGATGTTGAGGGACAATTTTTCCCCTAGTGAATACAAGGCTTACGTAATGAGATGACTGGCAAATCTTCTGTTCAAATTTAAGCATCAAAGTGGTGACTTAATCTTCGGCATAATTTACCACTTATTTTATGATTGCTACGCCATAAAAGGCTTTATTTGTTTGTGCCTCCGTGGCTGTGTCCACCCATGTACCAGTAAATGTCAGGTTTTTATCTGGTAACTGTTTAAGAGCTGCACGATTTTCTTATTCTTCATAACCTTTTGCAGCATAACTTAATCTAATTTAAAAGATCGAAGCCTTGCAGCTCCTTTGAGGACACTGAGACAAGGATCACATCTAAGATTGTCAATGTTCCTACCACATAAAAAAGCATTCCGCATAATCAGTAGATAATATGTAGATTACTCTTTGTGAAATATATATCTAGGGTTGATTGAAGAACAACGTGTAACTAAAGAAAGATTTCTAAGATGATTTGGTCATATAGAACGTATACCTAAGTGAAGAGGAATTGTTTAGAAAATGTATAAGATGTTTTTTCGAACGTAACAGCAAGCATAGGGTATTTTAGACGAAACCCAGCACAATCAGTTACACCAGATACTAAAAAGCGAACCTTATGATTATAAAATATTTTTTTTTATCATCCTGTGATTAGAAAATATTAAAATGCTCAAAAAATAACATATAATAAAATATTTTGATTGTGAGACAATTGAATTATTTTGAATAAAATTCCCTAAGAAAACTAACCCATAATAACTAAGTTTTTATTATATTCCCTTTCTCATTGAATCAGGTTTCGTGCCTACCGCACGCGTCGGGGTCATTACTCATTTGTATTGATTCCAATTTGAAAAAAACATTAAAATTTCGAAAAATCCAAAATTATAGTATAATTATTAAAAAAAATTAAACGAAAATTTTTTAGATCATTTTATCGTCGCCATAAGTTTGCCTGCAAAGTTTCAGCTCGATTGGATCACGGGAAAAGGGTTAAAAATCGATCCAAAATTTTCCGGCAGACGCTACGAGTTAAGCCGATCGTCTAGCGGAATGAGCAAATTTCATCATTTTTTCTCATATCTTCTCTTGCGTTTTTTATCACATTTTTGTATTGAAATATCTCATTTTAAAATTTATTCATCATGTTACGTATATTTTAAATACGAATATCTTATTAAAATGTCACAAACTAAATTATATAATTGATTAATAAAATACCAAACCTTCGATGTTTTAAAAATGAATAAAATTGCTCCACTTTGTGGGCCTTTTATGACTGAACGGCCTGTTGAGATGTCTTTTTTATTCAATAATATTACTGAATAAAAAAGACAGGGAGTTAAAAAAGCAATGCTTTAAGTGCTATGCCATTTAGTCTTGATCTAATTATGGTATCCGGAAATTAATTTAAAAAATTGTCACGTGATTTTCTCCCTTTTCAAGGCAAATAGTGACTCGACCGCGCACTTGCGGTGTAATTTATAAGGCATCGATTCTTCTGGTATACATTCGTATATTCGACTGGTTTTCAGATCTTTCTAAAACATTTCCAAATCATTCAAACCGTTCTAAGCCCTCGACTGAGTGCCCTCCTCCGTCTCTGTCTCCCCGTGAAAAAAACGACGTGACGGTAGGTTCAAGCTTAGGCGATGAAGATTAAGAACCATTAAAAGACTTTGCTTTTAACATACCAGGCTGTGGCTTGTAAATACTCCATTAATTTATCATAACTGGTAGACAAAACTTATTAACAGTTTCTGCCGGTTCCATAGTACCTACTCATGTGTTGAATCTGTATTATTATAAAGGTTTCTTGCTGGAGTTCTGGTACCGACACTAATGTACGGAAGTGAAGCCTGGAGCTGGCAGAAGAGGAACGAATTTAGATTGAATGCAGTGGAGATGAGATCCCTTAGACGTATGTGTGACAAATCCATGTATGATAGAGTAAAGAATGAAGATATTAGGAACGAATGTAAAGCTGGTCGTAGCATAATACATAGAATAAAAATAGGGTCGCTCAGGTGGTTTTGGTGGTTTCATGTTGAGCGAATGAATGAGGAAAGAATGGTAAGAAAGACATATGACGCAAGTGTTGACGGCGCCAGAAAGAGAGGGCGACCACGGAAGACGTGGCATGACCAGATTAACCAGATACTGGAAGATGGTCCTGTTAGAAGCCTGAACAACCGTCGAGTTTGCAAGCGAAGATGTATGAATGTAGACGAAGCGAAAGTTGTATGTCAGGACAGCTGAGTATGGCGCTCTATCCTATCTGCCTACCCCCATGGGGAAAGTAAGTTAGTTAGTTAGTTTCTTGCTCTGAGGATCTTTCGTCTTGTATCGCTTGCTTCTTTTTGCTCGAGCGCAGCGACCATCTGCAATAGAAGGCAATCTTATTGCCACACCTTTTACTCTGAATCATTCGAGTGTACGATACATTTCGAGAAATCCCCAGATCGACTGTCTCTTCCCAGTCATGCCTGGTGCATTTTAATTTTCTCCAAACGACTTTTTTAAGCTCTTTTGTGGTCTACAACTGGTGACGATTATGATCTGTGAAGAGTGTCGTAACTCACGGCCTGGAGTGAATGTGGCGGGAGGATCGCAGAACAATATTGCACTGTTCACACTTCATCAGGCGCGAAGCTGGCGACCATTTCTCACAGTTAATGGACTATGGAAGACGGATGGAGACAAAGCGCGAGTTTCTCTTGAACGGCGTCACGTTCAGTTTAATGTGCCGTCGTCCGTTCAGTGAAGGACTTGGAATATTTGAAATACGGCGCAGAAGCAGGTAGACAGCAGTGGTCTGCTGCCACCTTAAGAATCTAAAATGTTACACTTCCATTATTAAAAAAATTTAATTAAGTTTGCCATCTGGAGTAGTAGGTATATATCACAAATAAATTCATTCTTTTTTTTTTACACGAAGCAAACACATTGTAGTGAGACATAATATATTTAAATAAGATAACTCTTTGTTTAACACACTTTATTGAGTTTTAACCAACTAGTTTCGACTCACAGCTGAGCCTTCATTAGGGTTAAGTATTAACTAAACAAAATAAAGAATCACTAACAATCAAGAAAGCATTAAGGGTAGAAAGAGACAGAACGTCAACTGTGGTGGGGGTTGAGGTGAGAGTTGGGTGAGAGAGAGAGGGTGTGGGTGGGTGTAGTTAATTGGAAGGGGAATATAAAACTCGTTGTTTAATAAGTAAATATTATTAATTTATTTTTAATGATTTTTTATTTATTTCTAAGGCTTCTAAGTGATTGAGACGTACCAGTATAAATTGGCGTGCGAGGGAGGGCGTCCCTGTTGCGTAACAGAAGTTGTCAGGGTGTAAATTTATAACACAATACATAATGTACAGAATGTCCGGTGACCGGTGTCGGAGCCTTTAATATAAATTTAGTCGGGCAACACTAAATAAACAATCCAGTAATGGCAGCCGCTCTATCTGTCAATCTGTCAGATGGTAATATCGGTCCATTATTTGCTTTTTCAGCTTTGCAAAACTTTAATACTTCATTGGCAATTGTTCTTGCACCATCCCGGACTGTTTTGGATGTTTTGAACATAATAATTCAGTGTATATTGGAAATCAAGATGTCACAGCTCACGCTCAATTACGAGAATGAACTGAATGACAGGGCGAGGGGCTACCGCCGGGTGCGGGCGGGGCGGGATTTAGTTCCAAAGTCGCCGCACGCCAAGTTACGTTGGGCAAGCAATACCTATGTCATTTCTATGAAGTACACCTACACCCGAAGATTTGTCAAATGCGTGGTTTTTTTCTATTAAATGAATTGCAAATTCTGATTAGCCAACACTATTTAGGCATCTGGTATTGTTTAGTTAATACTAAATCCTGATGAAAGTTGAGCTGTGAGTTGAAATTAGTTGGTTAAAACTCAACAAAGTGGTGTTAAACAATGAGTTTTTTTTAATCATTAATGTTATGTCGTGAGGATCGGGACGGATTCGGTGTATCTTCTAGTAAAACATCTGTTTCGTAACGTGTGGTTTATTCGGTACTAAATAGACATAACCGCGATTTTACAAGTCTGAGAATAGAATGAGAAATAAATTTATCGGTATATATTTTTTTAATATTTCCAGAGTTTGGTATCCAAAAAAGTGTATTTTTTATTTCATTTTTGAAGCTGAAATTCTAACCTACCCCTAATTATTCCGTTCAAAAAAACTCTAAAGAAAATATTTTAATCCGTGAAGCAAGATAAATGAAAGAAGCAGACATCGATTATTTATTTATGCCATTAACCATGTATAATATTTTGATAATTAAGATTTTCGAAGTATTATAAATAAAATATAGTCCATGTCTTAAAATCAACAACAGGTTTGTATTAAATTTTATCAAGCTTTCGTGAAATATTCCGTACACGTTGCCAAGTGTATGTGTGTGCTCGCGATGGTGAATGAATGCGGTAATTATGAGATATTCACATTTTTTTATCATCAAATTACATATACATAACCCATAGTAAACTTAGTGGTAACTTTACAAAAAGGTTACAATAACTGCATTCCTATTGTGCCTAGATGCGTCAGAGATGCTAGAAAATATGTAGCATTGTATTCCAACAGGTTAATGACGTCTTCTATAGAAAACTACCAGAGAAATCAAAACAATGACGTTTAATGTCACATCTGTATTCTTGATATTAAAATAGGTGAAACGTAATGTCTTTTGAATGGAGATTCGCAATTACCTTCAACTCGCTCAAAGGAAAAGGCGAACCTCTTGCACGATTCGTCTGCATTATTCTAAGCCGCCCTTGATTTTGACTTTCTATCTGTTACGACTGCAGACTAAGGTCCGAATTCAGAGTCAATACTTAGATGATTTAAAGGTTGAGGTACGCCTTAAAAGCGTATTTTTCAGTACAAAATAACACTTTTAAGACTACCTTAACCTTTAAATCATCATCATCATATTGACTCTGAATTCGGGCCTAAATATCCAGGATTATTATTAAAAAAAAACCTAAAACATAGGTTATAATTTGATGCTGGCCACAGAAAAATTAGATTATCAATTCCAAAAAAAATAACCCATAAAAACCAAGTTTTAACGACGAATTAAAACATATTACATAACACTTAACTTACAGTAATTTAATATATTTCTAAAATGTCAGATGTTTTGAGCTTTGAGAAGACACTTCATGCTTTGAAGATTAAATTCTAAAAACATTTTTGTCAGTCAATTTAGATTTTCGACATTCGTAGTGAAGTACCTATTATGTATACCGACGGAGTAATTCAAATTTAGAAAATATTCCGCGACGTTATCGGGCCGCCGTAATCAAACTTTTCTAATGATTCCAATTTGAAAAAAAATCAATAAAATTTCTAAAAATCCGAAATTATACTATAATTATTAATTTTTTTAACGAAAATTTGATAGATCTTCTTGATCGTCGCCACGAGTCTACTTGCCAAGTTTCAGCTCGATTGGATCACGGGATAAGGGTCAAAAATCGATCCAAAGTTTTTGTTGACGGCAAGCAAGCAGACGCCAAGAGTTAATATAAAGGGAGTAAAAACTATCAAAGTTTGTATAAGCCACGTTTATTGTTTATGAACGTCTACCTCTTTCGTCAGAATGGCATACAATAACATTCGTTAATTAATTTTGTAATGAACTCAAATGTAAGGGGGGTGCGGCTTCCTTTGCGGTGAGGGAGTGGGGAATATATTGAATGATATATTATCCGTAAAATTTTGTTGGTTTTGATTGTATTAGATTTAGTGTTAGGGGACTTTTTGATTTCCAACAATTGTAAATTATCTAACCTAAGGCCTCTTTTATTTATACGTAAGATTTCATGGCATTACCTTTTGAAAACGGTGATCTGTATCTAAATTGGGGAATGTATTAAATGCATTATCCGTAAAATTTTGTTGGTTTTGATTGTGTTAGATTTAGTGTTAGAGGACTTTTTGATTTCTAACACTTCTAAATTATCTAACCTAAGGCCTCTAACATTTATACGAAAGATTTCATGGCGTTTTCTTTTTAAAAAGTGTGGCCTGTCTCTAATAGATGGTTTGAAAACACTCTCATCATGCCCTTCCGCTAATTTTATTATGATTTTATTTAATCTTTTAAATTGACAGAAATTATAATGTAAATTTAATGGGTATATTTCAGTTTCTAATTCCGAATCTATTGATTCGTGGTAGAATTACATCTTTATGACTTAATTAAAGACTTATTAACTTTTTTCCACTATTTCCAGTTGCCTTTTTGAATAAATAACAATTTAATGCAGAACACTGCAGCAACAATGCAGAACACAATGCAGAACACTGCAGCATTTGATTTGCTGTCATCTTCACTGGACCAGATAATTCCTGCAATACAAAAAGCATACACTATGAATGTGGAAGCACATTCAAAGCCTTTCAATGGTCGTGTTGGATTAGAAAAACGATTGTTAGCTGTTAATTCCAAGAGGCTTTCAGCAAACGGCAAGGTTTATTGAGTGACGCGTCATTGACCGCCGTTACGTATTCACCTGACGACTGACAGCTGACATTGACAGCTCACCTGAAGGCTTCGCTGTATACCCTTTCATCGGAAGGTTTAGCGGTCGGTGCTACATGATAGTTGGACAGTTGACAAAGCGAACCTTTGTCCCTGAAAAGGAACAAGCTTCCATCATTGTCTGATAGAGTCCATTCACTTTAGGTAAGCCTTTTGCATTAGTGTGAGTAACAGTCCGTTCACAAAATCTCGTAACATTCTTTTTTTGAGTAAATGATAGACGCAAAAAATTCAAATTCTAAATAATAAATGTTTGAATTCTCCTTTGTTTGACCTGAAAGCGATTTCTCCTTTCCTAATTTAAAAATATTCGTGATTTTGTAGTCACCGTATCTTTAAGCGAAAAATATTAAACAAAGAAACGACCGCTCCGCTCGCCGGTCAGAGTGGTACTGGAGCGGCCAATGAAGTTGATTTAAAAAACGAATACAATTTCACAATTTACGTGTTACAGAGGGTATTACTCACACTAATGCAAAAGGCTTACCTAAAGTGAATGGACTCTACTATATGTATTTAAATGTGTTCGTTGTGTATACGTCATACCATTGATTTCTTTATACTATATATACCTTTTGTTAAGAAAGCGCAATTTTAAAAACCAGGTAATTTAAATGAGAATATTTTGAGTTTGTTCGAATTTTTCAATGAACACAGTCCTGGATTTTTATCCTAGGGGCCATCATTAATCAGGACATACTACAGGTGTCTCACAGAGATGAAATTATATTTTTTTAAAGGAAAGTGGGTATGGAAGTCTTTGGGTATTCATAGGACTTACGACCTATTGTACGGCGGGCTTAAGTGATCACTTTACACAATGTAAAGTTCACCATTCCACCCATGATAGAATTTTTGAAAGTTGTATATATTTAATTTTTACTACCCGTTTCACATATGTGTATTTTCAGGCGTATTCTAGTGTAATGTTAATAATTCGGTGAAAATTCATTACACATATAAAGGATATTTCTACAAAAAATTCTATTATATAGAGATAAGTGACATTTGTATTTGATTGAGGTAATGTGAAAAGTTTTGGACGCCGGTGGCGCTAATATTACTTACAACACATATGTGAAACGAGTTGTACTACTTAAATATATACAACTTCCAAAAATTTGGTAGATGTGGTATTCCATCATGGGTGGAAATGGTGAACGTTACATTATATAAAGTGATCTCTTAAGCCAGTCTTAGAGGTCTTTGGCCCTATGAACACCCAAAGACCAAAGACAAAAAAAAATTCAATTTCGTCTCTATGAGATATCTATAATGTATCTCGAATAAATTTAATTTAATTAGCTTGTTGATCTAATGGTTAAGACACTCGCCTAATATTCTACTGATCGGTGTTTCGAGCCATATATCAAGAGACCACCATATTAATTCTTTTGTAGCAAAGACAAACTATAAAAAGTTTTGTTATAAAATAGCAATAATATCAATGTGACAGCACAGCACAAAATCGCGCTCAATAGAGAAAGCGGACAAGGGAGGCTGACACCAATTAAATGAGACCAACTAACATCTAAAAAGAAGAAGAAGATCGATGTGACGCATATTTTTCTGTACACATTTCTTTTTTACAAAAACCTATTATGAAAAGCCATCGTTTTGTTGAACACTGAAACACTTACCGAAATGTTGAAATGAGATAATTTTTTTGTAAGAAATTTTCATTCTTGTTACCACGGTAACGGTAGTATTTATATTTATGATTGAATGAATAATAAATAAATTATTAGTTAATATAATACTAACTTATGTGTATTTTGAACTTATGTACAATAGCAATTATTATATTTATTTCATTATGTTCTTATTATTCATTGCTATTTCATTATTCAATTATATTCACTTTTTTCATTCTATTGCTACTGTTTTGGTACTTTTATTTTGTTCTCCTTATTGTTTATAATTTTATAATTTGTTTCTATGTAAAATACTTTATGACACAAGTCAATATGTTCGATTCTGATAACTCCTACATTTTCGATTAAATAAATAAACAAGAAAATCTAAAACTAATGGTACCAAAACTTGAAACAACTTTTGGACGACAACACTGAATTTATAAGCTCCATATGACAAATACCAAATAAAACAAATAAACATATGTATGTTAAAATCATGTTAAAAATCTTAAAAAAGAAAAAAAAATGATGAAATTATTCGTTCAGATACTTTATAGGTTGAAATGATGAGAAATTATATCCCTTTAGCATTCCTTACTGTAGGATTAAGTATGTCTTCGAAATCGAGCCGTAGAAATGATTGCATATCTTGATGTTAGTTCATACTATAACTGTGAATTTGTAGCTAGGATATTATTATATTATAAGATGAACCAATACGATATGGATAACAAGTTTGGTATGGATTAAGTTTATCTATATTTAACGATCTCACGGTATAAAGTTCTCACACATATTGAAATGTATATTATTCAACGAACCCGAGGAAGTGGCGTTCTAACCTTGGGAAACGTTCTGGTTCGTGGACTTATCATTGATGACATGAGACTTCGATGACATTATTGAAATGTTGTTGTATTGGTACCTACGTGCGAGGTTCGATCAAAAAATAAGCTGAGTTTTCGTTTTTCACCATTAATCTTAATTTTATCAGATTAAATATACTTCTGCCAGCGCTTTTCTGTCTTTACCTTATCAATGTTTGGTAAAAGTCTTTTGTGTTTTTTTTCATATTCGGAAATGAGAATAATTTCAGGGGGCATGTCCGTCGAATACCTAAGGCATAATAATCCCAATTTCAATAGAAATGACAGTTACAAACTATCAAGTATTTGGCGCCCTGTTCTTACATTTATTTAACCCTTGGGAGACATCGCTGTAAAGTCCGCCGACGTAACTAGTATATATTACACACTGGCGACCCCTATCGTAGAAGAAGTGAACATTCCACAAAAAATTTAATTATATAATTTACGCCCTCGGAAGCGGTAATCAGTCCGCCCTCTACCTCCGCGTATCCCTCCTGATGCGTTGAATAAGCATTCAACGAAACGTCGAGAATCGATTCTCGGAAAAACATACGGTTCGTAAAAAATATCCGCAACCAGTTATAGTTAAATAAGTCGTAATAACAACCATTACTATTTAATTATTAGAAAGAATTTTGTCACGTGCTTGTAAGGATAATTACGGACGAAAAAAAGTAACCCATAAAAACCAAGTTTTTATTATACTCACTTTATTTGTAAAATATAACAACAATTAAAGACGAATTAAAACATATAACACAACACTAAACTTACAATAATATATTTCTAAAATATCTGATGTTTTGAGCTTTTACAAGACACTTCATGCTTTGAAGATTAAATTCTAAAAACATTTGTCAGTCAATTCAGATTTTCGACATTCGTAGTGACGTACCTATTATGCATACCGACGGAGTAATTCAAATTTAGAAAATATTCCGCGACGTTATCGGGCCGTTATGCTAGTAATCAAACTTTTCTAATGGTTCCAATTTGAAAAAACCAATAAAATTTCTAAAAATCCGAAATTATACTATTAATTTTTTCTTAACGAAAATTTGATAGATCTTCTTGATCGTCGCCACGAGTCTACTTGCCAAGTTTCAGCTCGATCGGATCACGGGAAAGGGGTCAAAAATCGATCCAAAGTTTTTGTTGACGGCAAGCAAGCAGACGCCACGAGTTAATATAAAGGGAGCTTACCATTGCATTGTCAGAGTTGCCTGCAATAAAAAAAGTCCCTTAAACGCCCGTATAACAATCGATGTCTATCAACGGATCAAACAAAAGAAACTCCGTTCGAAATGTGCAGGGTTTGAATACAATAGGAAGAGTCATTGTCGGCGGTATATGGGTCACGGGGTCATCGTCTAACAGCCTTGGTCTTGAACTTCCTCGAGACCGAGGTGATCGGATGACGATACATCGTGTTCCGGTAGAGCAAGTCATTGTCCACGAATACAAGCGGCGCCTCGTGACGCGGGTACACAGGTAAATGTTCAAGTCGAAAGATGTGCCAACTTTCTCAATTCGTCATGTCGCCTTGTACAGAGGCGGACGGGCAATGGTACATTGGTGTTATTTTACAAAACATACTCATTGTAAGCTAACCGGGTTTAGAACAATCCGAGTGAACATTGAGTTTTATCGCATCCTGCAATAAGCTTGCTAGCTTGGCCGTCAAAAAAAACTTTGGATCGATTTTTGACCCTTTTCCCGCGATCCAATCGAGCTGAAACTTGGCAAGTAGACTCGTGACGACGATCAAGAAGATCTATCAAATTTTCGTTAAAAAAAATTAATAATTATAGTATAATTTCGGATTTTTAGAATTTTTATTGGTTTTTTCAAATTGCAATCATTAGAAAAGTTTGATTACGGCGGCCCGAAAACGTCGCTAAATATTTTCTAAATTTGAATTACTCCGTCGGTATAAATAATAGGTACTTCACTACGAATGTCGAAAATCTAAATTGACTGACAAATGTTTTTAGAATTTAATCTTCAAAGCATGACGTGTCTTATCAAAGCTCAAAACATCTGACATTTTATAAATATATTAAATTACTGTAAGTTTAGTGTCATGTTATATGTTTTAATTCGTCTTTAATTGTTGTTATATTTTACAAAGAAAGGGAGTATAATAAAAACTTGGTTTTTATGGGTTACTTTTTTAGATTTCCGATGCTGCTCTGGTCATGTACAAAAATATATTTAGAGAACTTGTATACGTACCCACTTGGTTAATCTCAGATTGAGGAGAAATTACTGCGCCAGTGCGGCTGTGTTTGTTTTACAAAACAAATTCAAAGGTTGTAGCGTAATCAAAACACAGCCTCATCGCCTGTGATATCATTTCTACACATCTATACTAATATACAGGGTTATTTGGAAAACATTTATAACCTCGCAGGACTATATTTCTGCCTTGATTATGAGTCGAAAATATTCAAGCTATTATGACCTAAAATTTTATAGACCTAATAGTTAAGGAGATATGCAACATCAAAGTTTGCAATTATTTTTTAATATTTCTAACTTATTTTTTGTAAAAAATTGGATTATCATTACAGTAACTTATATGATGTTACTTGTGTTAAAGGGAATATAAAAAATTCATTCCCTTTAATACAAGTCAAATAAAAAAATAAAAACCTTCGAATTCCAATTGGAAAACATTCCTATTGGAATTTTTTCAGGGTTTTTATCATTTTATTTAACTTGTATTGAAACGAATGAATTTTTCGTAATCGATATGAGTTACTGTAATGATATTCTAACGTTATACAAAAAAAAGTCAGAAATATTGAAAAAAAAATGCAAACTTTGATGTCGCATATATCCATAACTATTGATATTAGGTCATGATAGCTTGTACACTTTCGACTTATAATCAAGGCAGGAATATAGTCCTGCGAGGTTATTAATGTTTTCCAAATAACCCTGTATATAGGCAAAGTTTATTAGTTTGGATATAAACTACTCATCCGATTTCAAATAACTTTTCACCGATATTTAGAACGGATTTTCAGGGTGGACAAAGGGTATATATTAGGTCCTTACATATGAAATTGGCGTTTTGCCGTACTGGCAAATTTGATCTCAAATATCTTCTCTTTGGTTAGGAATTCCAAATCCAAATTTATACAGCTATTTACTCATGTATTTGTGTTTTGAAAATTATAATTCATTTGTTTTTTCCTCAATTGTTTTTTTCTTTGCGTCACTCAGTTTACAAAATGAAAAACTTGAAATATCGCGTTATTTACGAGTACGAGTTCCACCGTGGCACCAGTGCTGCAGAAACGGCTCGAAGGATTAATGATGTGTATGGCGACGGTGCCGCAAAAGAAAACACAGTGCGTTTTTGGTTCCAACGTTTTCGTTCTGGAAATTTCGACCTGCAGAACAAGCCCCGTGGACGGCCGGAGACCAAAGTTGATAATGAAGAATTGAAGGCTATTGTGGAAGCGGATCCATCGCAAACCACATCCGAGTTAGCTGCAGGCTGCGGTGTTAGTGATAAAACTGTTTTAATCCACTTGAAGCAAATTGGTAAGGTGAAAAAGCTTGAAAGGTGGGTACCTCACGAATTGAGTGAAGCAAATCAACAAACGCGCGTTGACTGCTGCGTTGCATTACTCAACCGGCACAATAATGAAGGGATTTTAAATCGAATCATTACCTGTGATGAAAAGTGGATCCTGTACGATAATCGGAAGCGCTCATCGCAATGGCTGAACCCTGCCGAACCAGCCAAACCATGCCCCAAGCGAAAATTGACTCCAAAAAAGTTACTTGTGAGCGTTTGGTGGACTAGTGCTGGTGTCGTTCACTACAATTTTCTTCAATCTGGCCAGACGATTACGGCAGATGTTTATTATCAGCAACTGCAAACCATGATGGAAAAGCTAGCTGCTAAACAACCGAGGCTGGTTAATCGCTCTAGGCCACTGCTGCTTCATGATAACGCTAGACCACACACTGCACAACAGACGGCTACCAAATTAGAGGAGCTTCAATTGGAATGTCTAAGACATCCACCGTACTCTCCGGACCTTGCCCCAAGAGATTACCATTTTTTTCGAAATTTGGATAACTTCTTGCAAAGGAAAAAATTCAACTCCGATGGGGCAGTCCAAACCGCCTTCAAAGATTTTATTGATTCCCGTCCGAATGGTTTTTTTAGTAAAGGGATCGATGAACTACCTATGAGATGGCAAAAGTGCATAGATAGCAATGGTACATACTTTGATTAAATAAATATATTATAATAAAAAAAAATCGGCTTTATGTTCCTCCCATACTAAACGCCAATTTCATATGTAAGGACCTAATATTATTCCATTAAAATAAAATACCTTTTCGTGGTGACCTATTTTATAACTAAAGTCTACGAAAAAATGTTCAAGCGATGCAGTTTTTATGAATGCCGTCTTAACGGTAGGAGATATTTAAATACTTTCTATAGCGAAGTTACAGAACTGAAAAAGTTCTATAAAGAAATGACGCGACGACAAAAAAAAAATATGTTAAGGTTAATACACAAATTGATAAAATATAAAAATATACGTAAAGCCGCGCGGGCACAGCTAGTTTTCTGTAATTTTATTGTGTTTTTACCTTTTACCTTTTATGGAAGGAATATAATTTTATTTTGTAAAACCTCTGCAAAGGTTTATTTTTGCTGGTCTCTGTGAAGAAAACTGAGCCTGGATCCAAAATGGTGTCAGATAAAAATGAATCAAAATTATCCTGAGATTCACATTAATAGAGTGAACTGTGGTGATAAAACTAACCCATAAAAACCAAGATTTTATTTTACTCCCTTTCTTTGTAAATTAAGTTTACCATCATCTAATAATTGATCGACTAAAAATTAAATATATCTAGACAAATATCTATGTCAAAAATCTCTAAAAATATATCTTTATTATTTGATTTCTTCCCAAAAAACCGAAGTGTGCTGTCATCTATGAACCAATTGTCATAAATTTTCGAAATTCGTAGTGAAGTACCTACCGACGGAGTAATTCAAATTTTAAATATTCCGTGACTTTATCGGGCCGCCGGCGCCCTTGTTATTAATCAAACTTTTGTAATGATTCCTATTTGAAAAAACCATTAAAATTTCTAAAAATCCATAATTGTACTATAATTATTATTATTTTTTAACAAAAATTTGATAGATCTTTTTATCGTCGCCACGATAAAAAGATTGGATCACGGTAAAGGGGTTAAAAATCGATCCAAAGTTTTTCGTCAAGAAAACAATCAAGCAGACGCCACGAGTTAAAAGAAAGTAAGTAATAAAGCAGTTATTTTAAAATTATGTTCTCACATGGAATGATCATTTGGACGAGTGTAATAAACTTATTATGCTAATAATAACAACATATTACTAAAAAGAATTAAAAGAGTTAACGAAGACTATAATAGTAAATACATCAGTCAAACTACTATAAATATCAACATTAGACTAAAAGAGCATCTTCGTTGTCTTTTTAGAAACAACATTTCTTGATTCGCGAATCACGTCATGGATAATAAATATTATTTTTATCCATGTACCATTAAACACTTTCATCCCTTCACGCACAAAGGTACCTAAAAATTAATAATTTTGAAATATTAGAAATTGAAAGAAATTTGAACTCGGGTATTAATTTGCTAAACAATATTTATTACATTCACCAACTCTTCTCCTCTCCTCTCAATATTCCCGCTACAACCATTTTTTACACCAGTAACTCGGGCCTCTTTTGTCAGTACTCAATTAATTAGTTACATGTGTTTTCACGTAATTCAAATATAAAAAATATATATTAGTCAGTTAAATTTAATCCTAAATCTTAAATTTAGTCAGTTTAATACTACAACTGTCGGTAAGAGAGAATATCAGAACTCAAGTAGTAGGTAAAGTATACAGGGCTAATTTTAAAATATTACTACCCTCGCAGAGCTGTATTCCTGCTTTAATTATGAATCGAAAATGTTCGAGTGACCATGACCAAATATCAATAGTTATGGAGATATGCTACATCTAATATTGCATTTTTTTTCAAAATTTTTGACATTTTTTGTAAAACATTGGATTATCATTGCCGTAACTTATGTATATTTATATGAAAAATTCATTTCCCTTAGTACAAGTCAAACAAAAGAATATCTAAAGGAATTTCTACAGGGTTTTTATCATTTTATTTAACTTGTTTTGAAGCGAATGAATTTTTCGTAATCGGTATGTCACTGTAATGATACTTTAACGTTTTGTAAAAAATAAGTCAGATATATATTGAAAAAAATTCAAACTTTGATATTGCATTACTCCATAACTGTTGATTTGAGGTCATGGCTGCTTGAACATTTTCGACTAATAATCAAGGCAGGAATGTATTCCTGTGAGGATTTTAAAATTTTCCAAATCATCCTGTATAATCATCCTGTATATCATACTCGAGTAGGGATGACTTTGTTTATGTTTTTCAACATACTTTGCAAAATTCTAACTATTTCTACGAATAAAGTATCTGACGGTTACTTATTTCAAAATAAATTATAATATATCAGGCAGATTTAACCGATCCATATTCCGGCGGTCGAATTTGCATTCAGAACATCACCACCGCAAACCAGATGTCGAGGAGACGTTGGGGGCATCTGGAGCACTCCTCGGAATTCGAAACTGTAAATCCACGAGCGGGGGAGGTGATGCCGATCGCGCCCAGCCCTCGCCCCCTCGCCGTGGGAGCCTCTCCAGCATGAGGCCGCCCCACGACCCTGGCTGGTCACGACCACGACCGCTGCACCCGGCAGGCTCCATGCTGCATAAAAGGAGACGTCTAACCACTCCCGCACGGTGCTGAAATTGAAACTTTCCTTCCGGTGCTGTTAATTCAATGTACATGTAGACTGTTTTCCTCACAGACGTACATTGGCCGGCAAACTTCTTGAAATTTATTGGCGTAGTGGGGGAATGCGCAGAAGACAAAATTTGGGTCTCTTTGGTAGAATGGTACATGCGCAAACTTCCCCCCACTACGCCGTAAAATTTCAAGATGTTTGCCGGCTACTGTACTATAAATACAGACTTGTTACAAAATATCTGCTATACAGAACTATAACACGAATTAATAGTTATTGAACATAGATGCATATCACGGGAGTTGGTTAGCTGCGCTATTAGAAAAAAAGAAAAAACATCATAGACTACCAACGCAGAAAATCGGAAATTCAAACCGACTTCAGAGTACGGAAATCTCCGCACTCTGAAGTTGGTTTGAATTTCTCTAAAAATAATTGAAATAAAACTCACCTATGAAAGGTTATAATCCTCTTCTTTATTATCTTCTTCTTCTTCTTCATCAGCCTTTGTCTTTCCACTGCTGGATATAGGCCTCTTCCTTATTTTTCCATTCTTCCCTATTGTTGGCTAATTGTAGCCATTTCTTTCCCTCCACAGCGAGAATATCATCGGCCCATCTCTTTTGAGATCTTCCGATGCCTCTTTTATTTTCCCAAGATCTCCATTTCAGAACTCTGGGAGGCCATCTTGTAGTATCCTGTCTTCTTCTAACCACTTCTATTATGTGACAAATGATTACAATGATTAACATAACAAATAGACATATTTCTAGTTGGATTTTTTAAATTGTTAAGGCAAAAAGCGCAAGAGGCAAAAATTAACCTGTAAACGCAACTGATCCGGCCAGCTGAGCAGCCCGTAGAAAAGGTGCAGCCGCTACTAAAGAGCAAATATCGGCAATCCAGCATCCTGCGCACTGAGCTCTGCTCTCTGCGCTTCCGTACTACATCATCCCGATGTTTATTTGTTAATACACGTATTAACAAATTAAGCCATGTATTCACTAGGGGACAAATCGCGAAACATTCCGCTCGACATGTCGCATCAACATCTACGCTCATGTTTCGGGGACCATGACGCGGTCAATTGACGTGCACACACCGGGACTCGCATATCTTGTCGCGGAAATGTCATCCGATGAGGTTATGGATGACAGCTGCGGTATCACATTTGGCGAAAACGGGGTTCCGCGCAATTCGAAATGTTTTTTTGGGTCGCAATTTCAATTTAACGAGGTTTTACTGTAGTAAATTGAATATTATTAAAAACAAGGTCCTTTTTGCAAATAATTATTGTTTTCCAGACGTCACGGAAACATATCGCCCTATGAGGTTATGATGATAGCCGCGTATCTGTTTATGTTAATGAGTTTATCGAAAAGTAAGAGGAGAAAAAAGAGGAGAATGCGAAATTATTAACTGCAAAGAGAAAGAAGGACGGACATTCTATGCGATCTTCGATCGATACAGCTCGATGAGTTCGAGAACGATTTCGTTTCCCCGCATTGTCATCTTGACAGATACAGCGCATGCGTATTCACTTGTAAACATACCACGTGGTACTGACGCTCCGCAGAATGTTGCAGTGAGTACGCTCGGGTACCGTGCGCATGGCAACGTTGCCACGGCACGTAGAAATGCCGCGCTATGTTGTGCGCGAGGTCGCGGAACAGTGCACGACGTTGCAACGTCACGTAGACTCTATGCCGCGCATGCTGTTGAGGGACAATTTGTCCCCTAGTGAATACATGGCTTTAACATCAGTTTATTATGTCGTTGCGAGTCAATCAAATGCATTGTAATTATTTTATTGAATACATCATTTACCCTGCAGGTTAACCTAAAATATGAATTCTGTATTTAGTACGTTTGCAAAAATATTCCCATAATTACAGATAATTTCAACTACAGTACATTACACCACCGGAGAGGAAAGGTTAACACGTGAACTTACTGGATAAAACGGTGAACACAGGAATGGGGAAATTACTAGGAAATACACATTAAAGCACTTGCACGTGGGTAGATGGAGCGAATAAAGCAATCGGCTGCGCGGCCATGGCTGATGTTTCCGTAAAACATATTTTTAAATAAAACTTTTAGATATTTACTTGTAGCAGTGTGTAGCCAGTACTAAAAAAGTTGCCAACTATGTAAAAGGGTTGAAAAAAATCGCATAAAAATAACATATTTTTAAAAACAGTGTTTTGAGATAACATGATTTGAGATAATTGTTTATTTTGTAATATTATTTTTAAAAAATCATCTCACCAGTCTATACAATTACATGAGGCCCACAAAGTTGAGCATTTTTCTTCATTTTTAAAACATTGCAAGTTTGTTGATCAATTTATTTATTTTGTGTCATTTTAATAAGATGTCCGTATTTAAAATATACGTTACCTGATGAATTTACTTTAAAATTATGTATTTCCATACAAAAATGTGATTAAAAAAACGCAATAGAAGATATGAGAAAAAAATATGAATTTGGCTTACTTTGACAGATCACCTTGTAATGACGATGCATTTGAGCCATTTTTCAAGGTATACAGGGTTATTTGGAAAACATTAATAACCTCGCAGGACTATATTCCTGCAGTGATTACGAGTCGAAAATGTTCAAGCTATCATAACCTTATATCAATAGTTTTGGAGATATGCGACATCAAAGATTGCATTTTTTTTTCAATATTTCTGAATTATTTTTTGTAAAACGTTGGACTATGATTACAGAAACTTACATCGATTACGAAAAAGTCATTCGTTTCAATACAAGTTAAATAAAATGATAAAAACCCTGAAAAATATCCAATTGAAATTCGAAGATTTTTATTATTTTATTTGACTTGTATTAAAGGGAATGAATTTTTCACGTTCGATATAAGTTACTGTAATGATAGTCCAACGTTGTACAAAAAATAAGTCAGAAATATTGGAAAAAAAATGCAAACTTTGATGTCGCATATCTCCATAACTATTGATATTAGGTCATAATAGCTTGAACATTTTCGACTCACAACCAAGGCAGGAATATAGCATTGCGAGGTTATTAATGTTTTCCAAAAACCCTGTATAAAGAATAAAGACGCATAATCTTTACAAAGATCGCAACTTTGTGGAGTGGTGTTCTGGTCGCCTGGTTTAGATGTAACCGCAACTCTTACGTCAACAACCAGACCTGATCCACAATTTATTTCATTCAACAATGTGGTCGCTGTATCAGAACCGACGGGTAACGGGACCAGCGCACGACACGCGGCACTACCAGCGCTGTCGCACGGCTAGACGAATAACGCCGGCCGCACACTGGAAGCGTTTTCGTACGAAATTGAGTAGTACGTATACGTACGAATACGCAAGTACATTCCTGACCTTCGAAGTAGTATTGAACTGTTCGCATTATTATATATTATATATTCGCACACTAAGATTTGCTGACGACATAGTAGTTGTAAGTAATAATATTAAAGAACTAAGTATAATGCTAAAAGAACTACACGAAGCTTCGAGCAAAGTTGGTCTTAAGATGAATATAAAGAAAACAAAAATTTTGAGTCCAGAGAACAAAGTCATCACAATCAATGATAATAATATTGAAATAGTAGATGAATATATATACCTAGGACACAAGATAAAAATGAATAAAGAGAACCAAACAGCAGAATTGCCAAGACGAACAGGAATGAGCTGGGCTGCTTTTGGCAAACTCAAACATATCTTCGAGAATAAAGAGATCCCAATTAGCCTAAAAAGAAAAGCTTTGAATCGAGCATACTGCCAGTGATGACGTATGGATTAGAGACTATGGCCCTTCAGTAGTGCGTGTACGCATATATAGATGTGACGTCCGACGGGATCCGGATTTGTTCGGAAATTTTTGCGATTTCGTACGATGGATATTGAAAATTTTGTCAATTTGACACATGACCACAAATATTTGTGGGATCAAAGTGATTCAACTACGTGACCATCAGCGCAGGTCATGGCGGAGAATCTCCAAAGAACTAAAAAATACCTGTAGGTTAAATAATTTGGTTTAATGAAGGTGAGGTATAATTATGTACTTCGAACAAAAAAACTTTTAAATATTTACTTTTCAAAGCAAGAAAACACTTTGTGGCTTGACATTATAAGACATTTAAGAATAAATTAAATACTATGTTTTAAACCACTTTATTGCTATATATTTGTCAACTAGTTTCGGTTGGACTCAACCTTCTTCAGGACAATTATAATATATCTAATAGTCTATATTATAATTGTCCTGAAGAAGGTTGAGTCCCACCAAAACTAGTTGACAAATATATAGCAATAAAGTGGTTTAAAACGTAGTATTTAATTTATTCTTAAATGTCTTTTAAATATTTCTCCGATGTTATAAGCTGTCGTTGCACTTCGATTCTCCCCGGCATTTCTGAATCTATTAGATAGACAGTCATGAAATTTATCATTATTAATCTGCCATAACAGAGTTTTCCGAAGATACAGATTATTCATTTGGCACAAACGTTATTGGAGAAATGCGAAAAGTAAGTGATAGTGACCAACGCAAGACGCAATCAATGTGCGCGCGCAATACGTGCGAAAATAATCGTACGAATACGTACGTAATAATTCGTATCCAAAGTGCGGCCGGCCTAATGCAGTCGGCGGGTTAAAAACCCACTTAGTGTGCATGTCATGGCCATCACTCCCGGTCGCGCTAATGTGCTGCGACCGGGTCAAGCGAGGTGTTAGAGTAACCAGAAGCGTATTGACCATTAACTGAAAAATGTCCTTATTTCTGACTACTGGGTCAAACACCGCAGTCGGACGAATAAAAGTGCGAAGTGTTCTATTTCGATTTTTTTTTATTCAAGATTATTTATTTTAAAATAGAAGACAGTTGATTTATGCTTCTGTTGCACATTGTACATCAAAAGTGATTATGGTTCATTTATGTCTTTAGTCTTTACTCTATCGATCAGAAGTAAAGTTAATAAATGAATGTCTTTATACAACTGATCAAGAATGGAGATGATTAATTTACGTCTTCATTATATCTATCAAAAGTGAAAGTTATTTATTGTCTTTAATCTACTAATAGAGTAGCTTGTTGGTCTTGTGTTTAGGACACTCGCCTCGTGATCCAAAGGTCGCGGGTTCGAACCTCACTCCAGACTAGCAAGTTAGTCCTATTTTTATAGAACAAGCATTTAGCTTAGTTTTAAAATAGTAAGAATATTGATGTGACGTGTATTCCGCGTTCGCATCTCTATTTAAAAAAAAAAATAAGTGATTCATTTTTGTCTTTAGAATTATTACTCAAAAGCGAACATGATTAATTCATATCTTTATTCTACTGATAATATTATTTTTTTTCTATTTATTTTCTTTATATTTTATAATATTTAGTCCCACAAAACGACTAAAAAGACGTTTGTTTGTAGGTTCATTTTTACAATTGTGAGTTACACTATTACAAAATAATATTCACTTTATAAACATAAGAGATAAAAAAACGAAAACAATTAAGTACAAAAAAAAAAAATTTTTCAGTATAAAGCTAAAAATTTTAAGCAAATTAAGAAAAGAGCAATAAATAAAGAAAATAGCAAATTAAAAATATATATAGCAAAAATTAAGGAAAAAGAAAGAGAAATATATATATAAATATAAACATCACTAATTATTCAAAATCATTATCATAATAAAACACTTTATATAGTTCATAAATAACTAATGTCGTTTTCTATTAACCACTTTTTAAGTTCTGACATTGACTTTGGAGTTTTTAAGCCTGAGGGAAAGGTGCTTTGTATTTTGTTCAAGAACATTGGAACTCGATATTCAAGATAGATCCTATATTAAAAAATATATATTAACAAATAAATAATGAGTAATTATTTCACGGAGCGCATATTCCCATTTTTTTTCTATCGGCTGATATATATTAAGTAGTCTTAAATGTCGCGTTCGTCAAATATTTTATCTAACTTTGACTCGATATGTTAATTAATGTTCCTTGGGAATCGGCCACCATGAGATTAGCAATAAGAAAAAAATGTCTGCATATCAAAACCGTGACTTCGGTATCAAAAGAGTTGAGAGCGATTTACAGTAGTAAGACGGTTAATCAGCATCCCAACTGGCTCATCTGCAATTCCTCCGAGACGAGTTATCAGAACGTGTCGAGCTGGACCGTCTGTGGATGTTAACAGCACGATCAGATTAAATGATTTATCTCTGGGAAGCTGCGCTGTAAAAATCTCTGATTCTTGATTAATTGACGATATTATTACCTACTCCAGCGAACATAAAAAAATAAAAAAAGTAACCCATAAAAACCAAGTTTTTATTATACACCCTTTCTTTGTAAAATATAACAACAATTAAAGATGAATTAATACATATAACACAACACTAAACTTACAGTAATTTAATATATTTCTAAAATGTCAGATGTTTTGAGCTTTGATAAGACACTTCATGCTTTGAAGATTAAATTCTAAAAACATTTGTCAGTCAATTTAGATTTTCGACATTCGTAGTGAAGTACCTATTATGCATACCGACGGAGTAATTCAAATTTAGAAAATATTCCGCGACGTTATCGGGCCGCCGTAATCAAACTTTTCTAATGATTCCAATTTGAAAAAACCAATAAAATTTATAAAAATCCGAAATTATACTATAATTATTAAAAAAATTTTAACAAAAATTTGATAGATCTTCTTGATCGTCGCCACGAGTCTACTTGCCAAGTTTTAGCTCGATTGGATCACGGGAAAAGGGTCAATAATCGATCCAAAGTTTTTGTTGACGGCAAGCCGGCAAACCGGCAAGCAAGCAGACACTATGAGTTAATTAATATAAAGGGAGTAAATTGTAATCTCTTGAATACCTTATTTTGAAGAATCGTTACTAATATCGTCAAACGGCATATTTCAAAATATTTCAGGGGCTTATTTTATTTTAATATAATTAATAATCATAAATTTAGTTTTCACTACTTTTGTATTGAAAAATATCAACGTGTTTCAGAGCCCATGGCCCTTTCGTCAGGATACTATTGTATTCTAACAAATTAAATTCAAAAATAGAGGTATAGACAATCAAAATATATAAAAAATTATATATGAAAAATAATAATAAAGTACATGAAAATAAATTTAAAAGATAATTATTTGTAAAAAGGACCTGGTTATTTATAATATTGAATTAACTATTAACACTTTTTCTTATTTACAAAATTTCTAATTTATCAAACTGTGATTCTGTATAAATTGTATGTAAAATTTGTAAACCCTTATTAATATCAAAAGAATGATCCATAGCCAAAAGATGAATAGAAAATTCGGAATAATTATTGCTATTTAAACACCTAAAGTGTACCTTATGTTTCTGAAGAAGAAATTTTATTTTAATTAAAGAAACGCATACAGAGATTTTGATAGTACATACATTCAAAAAAAGCAAAATAAATGGTTTTGTCAACTCCTCAATTAAGAGTGTCTGCAACATAACATGCACTTATGTATATTAAAAGAAATGCGCATTAGAAAACTAGAAACAATAAAAAAAACTCAAAACAGACAATAAAAGAGACGTTCAAAATAATGTCATACAGCAGGTATACACAAAACAAGTTGCTGTTGATGTGTACAAGCCGAAAAATTCTTACTTCTTAAAAAAGTTATTTACAGAACTGCTAAACACATACACCCCATCCATGTCCCAACGACTCTGGTTGTAAAAACTGAAAACCCTAGTGATTGGGTTCGATACTAATTGGGTATATTGTTTATTTTATTGTTAAGCCTTCCAATAACAAAAATGAAACTCACAACAGGAATTGGGTATTCGCTATTCACCGCGTTATTTTATTGTTTTGCCAAAAATAGCCGCGAAAAATGTCCCCAAAATATTCTAGAATTGCAGCTTGAATTTTAGGGATTCTTTGTAAAAAAAGGTCTATTGTAAATTTCATTGTTAATGTAAGAACTCCACCCGAAAAACCACCTCCAAACATGTTTTATTTGCAGTATGCATTGGGTATTTAAAATATGTATGATTCAAAATATTATTTTTATTATATATTATAAGGGTTTCAATGTCTAATAAGGTATATTGTTAGTTCCGCTTTATTAGACATATTAGGTCCTTACATATGAAATTGGCGTTTTGCCGTACTGGCAAATTTGATCTCAAATATCTTCTCTTTGGTTAGGAAATCCAAATTTATACAGCTATTTACTCATGTATTTATGTTTTGAAAATTATAATTCATTTATTTTTCCTCAATTGTTTTTTTCTTTGCGTCACTCAGTTTACAAAATGAAAAACTTGAAATATCGCGTTATTTACGAGTACGAGTTCCACCGTGGCACCAGTGCTGTAGAAACGGCTCGAAGGATTAATGATGTGTAGGCGACGGTGCCGCAAAAGACAAAACCACAGTGCGGTTTGGTTTCCAAACGTTTCGTTCTGGAATTTCGACTGCAGAAAAAGCCCCGTGGGACGGCCGGAGACCAACGTTGATACGAAGAATTAAAGGCTATTGTGGAAGCGGATCCATCGCAAACCACGTCCGAGTTAGCTGCAGGCTGCGGTGTTAGTGATAAAACTGTTTTAATCCACTTGAAGCAAATTGGTAAGGTGAAAAAGCTTGAAAGGTGGGGTACCTCACGAATTGAGTGAAGCAAATCAACAAACGCGCGTTGACTGCTGCGTTGCATTACTCAACCGGCACAATAATGAAGGGATTTTAAATCGAATCATTACCTGTGATGAAAAGTGGATCCTGTACGACAATCGGAAGCGCTCATCGCAATGGCTGAACCCTGCCGAACCAGCCAAACCATGCCCCAAGCGAAAATTGACTCCAAAAAAAGTTACTTGTGAGCGTTTGGTGGACTAGTGCTGGTGTCGTTCACTACAGCTTTCTTAAATCTGGCCAGACGATTACGGCAGATGTCTATTGTCAGCAACTGCAAACCATGATGGAAAAGCTAGCTGCTAAACAACCGAGGCTGGTTAATCGCTCTAGGCACTGCTGCTTCATGATAACGCTAGACCACACACTGCACAACAGACGGCTACCAAATTAGAGGAGCTTCAATTGGAATGTCTAAGACATCCACCGTACTCTCCGGACCTTGCCCCAACAGATTACCATTTTTTTCGAAATTTGGATAACTTCTTGCAAAGGAAAAAATTCAACTCCGATGGGGCAGTCCAAACTGCCTTCAAAGATTTTATTGATTCCCGTCCGAATGGTTTTTTTAGAAAAGGGATCGATGAATTACCTATGAGATGGCAAAAGTGCATAGATAGCAATGTTACATACTTTGATTAAATAAATGTATTATAATAAAAAAAAATCGGCTTTATGTTCCTCCCATACTAAACGCCAATTTCATATGTAAGGACCTAATATAATATACCTTAGTAGACTTCGAACCCCTGTAATATTTTGAATCATGTATATTTTAAATGCCCAATACACGCTGCGAGTGAAATATGTTTGGAGGTTGTTTTTGGGTGGAGTTCTTACTTTGACAATTAAATTTACAATAGACCTTATTTTACATCGAACACGTCGATATTTTACATCGAACACGTCGATATTTTACATCGAACATATTGTTAATTCCGCGTAGAAAGTAGAAAAATTAAATGGAACATTTCCGGGAGTGCATAAAGGTGATATTAAAGGCTTTCGTCCCCAAGATATTTTTGAAATCACCATTGAAATTGTTTTGATGGTTTTTCGCATTTTTTCCATCAAATTGGAACAGTTTCAGTGCAGATAAATTGGCGTTTATTAGCTAGATAACATATTTTTTTTATAACAGCTTGCATCAAACATGATTAATGGTAAGAATATAATAACAGCAGAGTTTATGAGTAAGATAGTAATAAGTACAATTTAAAGTTTTTTTGTGCAGGCCTTTATCGTTATCTACCTCGCTAGGTACATAAATTACCTGTTCTGAGGTAAGTAGCCATTCCATTCATTGAGACTCCATTAAAATATCTAATTTTATGGTTGCGTTATTAAAAGAATAAGAAGAAAGTAAAGTAAAGTAATAAAGATATAAGAAATAAAGTAAATAAGAATATAAAGATAAAGTAAAAAGTAAATTAAACTAAGAAGTATACACATATATGAACAAACAAAAGTGTAGATAAGTAAATTAAAGCAAATTATAGTAACAACATCAACAATATCAAAATAACGACCGAAAAATGCACTTTCAAAATAAATTAATGTAAACACGATGCAACGATACTTCCATTGAAAAAAATGATGACAAGAATTCAGAAAACATAAACCGCAATTATTTTTCACAAATTCAATCATGTCGCATAATATGTGGGATCGAGGATGATTGAGCATTTATATAGTTTCACAATGAGGCAAAGTTAATAAAATTGCTATAACAACAATGGCTATATACATCCCCGTTACACGTTGGTGTTGTCACAATGCCATCTCAGACAATGGTACAACATACATCAAATAACGACTTATTAAATAATAATTGACACTGTCGTTATAATACACAAGAATTTCCATTAGGTACTTATGTACACACTCAATTTTTTGTGTGAACCTTTTATTTATATACAATGGGACTCTTTAAATACTAAATAATATTAATTAACATGTCTGCCGGAAGTTTTAATAACACTGTGATCATTATAAAACCAATTAAATGACATTTTATAACCACTTAATAAGGACGGTAGGTACATAATGATAATGTATTTTTAATTTTTTACGTTTCTATTTTCTCAAGTTCTTCATTAAACGAGGCATTTGAATCATTAAATCGCCATCGTTATTATATCAGCTGTAGTCTATCTGGAAAAAGGCCTTACATTTTTCTCTGTCATATATTCCGCAGAATTTGATGATTTTGTTAGTCTGGTGGTTTAAGGATCGAATAAATTGAAAGAAAATTTAATCTATTTATATATTATATATAAATCTGCATCAACAAACTCTCTTTTCAATCTCACTGCCGGAAGTAGGCCACCTCCAAAGATGGCTGATCCGCTATATTTAATTCCCTCTCAATCATTTGTTTCTTCTTCGTCCAGTACATGACCTTCATTCCAGGATATTCCTCCCTTCTAATGTTCTGCGTCATCAATACGCTGGGTATCCCTTCGAGACTTTCACAACTAGTTCTATACACTTTTATCCGACCGTCTTCAACATTTCGTACAAACATTATTTATTATTCTTTTCATAGGTTCAGTTGAGAAGCGAAATTATATTGAACATTTCGATATAGGTAAAACTATATGTTTCTCCAGGTCTAAATAGGGGCAGATTTTCGATGTCACATAAATATACATATCAAGGAATTATATAATGTTGGATAGAGAAGAAACTTTGCATTCTTAGCACTGACAAGTGACTTAAGTAACTTAAGTGAGTTTGCGACTAAAATGACCGACCTAAACTTTTCTCTGTAGTTGCCTGTATTTTTAAATGCATGTGTAACTGTCTGATATGTTTTTCTTTGCATCTGTAATTTGCATATTAACCTTGAAACGAGAATTTTGTGGTAAAGGTATGTATATATCAGTACATTTTTCATGACATTGGAGTGGAGACGATGAGCTTTACAAACAAAAGTGTATAAAAGCTCAAATGCATGCTCCGATCCATGGAGAGATAGAATTAGAAATTAATAGGCGCAAAACTGGAGTAATAGATATCATTGATCATGTAGCAAAGCTAAAATTGCAGTCGGCATGACATGTTGCAAGGCAGGATGTTTCAAGATGGACGCTCGGAGTTTTGAAGTGGAGAACTTGAGAGAATAAAAGAGGCATTGTAAAATCCGAAAAGAGATGGGCCGACGATACAGCCGCTGTGGGGGTAAAAAAAAAAGAGAAGAAACAAGCTAATGACAGAAAAAGAAGGAAGGGTATGGAAGAGGTCTACATCCAGCAGTAGAGAGATGAAGGCTGAAGAAGAAGAAGAAGTGGGTACACCAAAGAACACACTTGGCACTAATTCTGCGTTATAATTTACGCGAATTTAAACAGAAAATTCCATGAACAATATACTCTTAGAATCGGCATTGCTGGTAAAATAACACCAAACAAGCCTTCTTATCCAGTTTAAATATGAAGACAAGTGGACAGTTGGAGGCTTCACTCGCTGCATAACAGCACAGGTGAGCTAATACGCTACCTTCGTCCATGCACGTGCCTCTCGGGCTTTCCGGCTAACGTCAAAGCCGTCACGTCTGAATATACAAGACGTATCGTTCAACGAGAAATATTATTTCTAAAACCACCGGCAAAAGCCATTATGCCGCATTTCCTGAATAACCTCAGCCTTTAGAAGGCTTAATAGGAGCACAAACACAGTTATCTCCGTCTAAAGGGACCTTTAGACGGACCGCCTTCGGCTCGGAGCACAATCGAGGGGGTTCGATACCCGATGCACGAAAGTTAAACTTCCATGCTACGAGCGGACAATATGAAAAGATATCTCGAGTTATGTATAGATAAATATTTTGTATTGTTTCACTGGGAAATGTTTTTCTTGTTTAAATCATTCACATGTGGTGTCTATTGTTTTGTTCTGTAGAAAAGGAATTCCGGTGTTTCGAGACACTGGGTGTTTGGAATACTTACACACGTGTGAACATGTAATATAACCAACAAAAAAGCGTAAATTGCAATAAATGCATATAGCACCCAGCAAAATTGTATCGTAGTTCTACAGCTCTATTCTTACTTTAGCACTGTGTCTGTTTTCAGTGCAGCTAATCTCTCTATTCTTTTTACTCCCTTTATATTAACCCGTGGCGTCTACTTGTTTAACGAAAAAACTTTGGATCGATTTTTAACCTTTTTCCCGCGATCCAATCGAGCTGAAACTTTGCAACTAGACTCGTAGATCAAGAATATCTATCAAATTTTCGTTAAAAAATTGATAATTATAATATAATTTTGGATTTTTAGAAATTTTAATGGTTTTTTCAAATTAGAATCATTACATAAGTTTGATTTCTACCAACGGCGGCCCGATAACATCACGTGATATTTAAAATTTGAATAACTCCGTCGCGTCGGTAGGTATAATAGGTGCTTCACTACGATTTTCGAAAATTTATGACAATTGGTTCACAGATGACAGCGCATTTCGGTTTTTTGGGAAGAAAACAAATAATAAAGAGATATTTTTAGAGATTTCTGACATAGATATTTGTCTAAACATGTTTCATTTTTAGTCAATCAATTATTTAATGACCAGATGGCAAACTTAATTTACAAAGAAAGAGAGTAAAATGAAAACTTGGTTTTTATGGGTTTGTTTTTTATATTACTTAACAAATCGTAGTTATTATATGTCATTTATCATCAGCCAAATGTGCGTTGCGGAATTTTAATCACAATACACAAATTATTTATTTTTTTTCTGTCGGCCGGCTGTAAACTCCCAAACCAAAATACATACAAAATAAATCAGTTTTAAAATTTTGACTCTTGTGTGAATAAACGCCCGTCCATTCCGGCATGACCATAGAAAAATCTGCTTCACTGTAACTCACACAAACAGAGAATTACTTGTCCATAGATATACACACAGTTCAATACCAGAGAATGATCGGGAAGATGAGGATTCTATCATATCCATTCTTCATTTTCCTGGTCGTGTTTCGGTTTTGCTAGATTTTTTTATTGAGTTATATCAGACTATACAGCGTTTCTCCTCGTAATATCTGCCTCACAACCTAGTCAACCTAATTTGTATTTGGAATACGTAACTATTTACAACATCAATTTCCGATTTATGTTAGTTAATTCTGGTCTGTTATAATGGTTTGCGATGCCGTTGCCCGATGCCTTTGATATGCGACGTTGGAGACACTTGTGACGTATACCGTAGACAGCAAGACACGCAAATGTCTCCACACCATAAGAACTAAAAATCAAGAAAGGACTCTCAACTACTTGTCTGAGTCGAATCCTCCAATTTTTGATACATCTTGCTAGAATACAAGCTTCTTGTGGTGGGCCACTTCGAGATTTGAAGAGAAAGAGTAATATCAGTCACTCGTTTGGCCGACTTGTGAAAGCACTAATATCTGCAAGGTTCTGGGAAAGGTGGAGGAGAACAGCAAAAAGAGCGGAAGGTAATGAAGATCACGATCCTCGATCATAAGGGACCGACTTCGATGATTTTAATTTTTTTTATTTTAGGAATCACAACAGTACAATTAATTATAATGAATAATGATACAATGTATTGAATAGTTGATAAGTCAATTATAGAGATCCACAGCATAACATAATAAATTAAAGTCTAAGCAAAACAAGAATAAAATCAAATAGAAAGAGTAATTAATATAAAGTAGTAATCAAAGTGGTATAAGAAAAAGTAGAAAATTTGTGGAGAAGATAAACAATAGCATAGTTTTTCTTTAGTTTTTATAAATATTAGCAAAAATAATAAAGATATAAAGTAATCCAGAAAGGACAATAGCAAAATATTAAGGAAAAAATGAATAAATAAAATAGAGAGATAGGGGTGAGAGTGAGCGGATTGAGGTGGCAAGGATTGTGATTGAAAGATGTGTGTGTGTATGTAGTGAGGGGAGGGGCTATGTGCAAAGAGTAATGAGAGTTAGGCTGGGGTGCGCATGTGTTGGTGGTCGGTCTGAATCAGTCCATTGAAGACATAGAAACAAGTGACATAGGCGGTTCTAATACGATTTTTAAGAGCTGAGGTGGTAGTATTAAATATATCGATGTCGTTGAAGTGGTCATTGTATGCTTTACGTGTTCACTGGATGAACAAGTTCCGTGAATAATGAGTGTTGGAGCAATTTTCTTAATTTAAATTACTCTGGTTCGAGTTTCCTACGGGGAAAAATTGAACTAGAAGCTCTCTAGATATAAAGATACCACTTACCAGTTTGCAGGCGACTTTGGCGTTGTTTGGTCCGATTTCCGTTCTCTTCGTTCAGTTATTCCAAATCCGTTGACAGCTCCACTTTAACACACCAAATGTTTAATTATATTTTATAGGTTTTATCCGCCGCTACCAAATTCAACCGCTGGTTCGAGATGTCCCCAAACAATCTGTCTCGTAGTAACTGTCATACACAGAGAACTCCGCGCTCATAGGTATTTCCATTTATAAAATTCCCGACCAGAGACTAACAGATTTTTTGCTCGAACAGAGAGGTTCGATGAATATGCTTTGCATCATTTATGTTATATTCGTCCCGAAGCCTATTCAGTTACTCGCAGTTTGCGGGAAAGCGAGGAGCTCCCTAATCGTCCACACTGCTAGCTCAAAAGGCAGCGTCATCAGGGTGGAGATTGATTTTCCGCTAATAGAAAATTATTTAATACGCCGTAACCGGAACGAAGCGCAATCGCCAATGCGTGGAAGTAATCCATTGCAATAATGATGATGGCCAGCCCGCATTACGGGGCGTACTATCGCCTGATCTTGACATTTGAAGAGCTGGCTCCCATCTGATAGTCGGTTCACGAGCTGCCCCGACAAATGGGGCCAAGCTAGGCGCGGAGGACTCGTGACGCGACACGACGGCGGAATCTGGCTGAGCGCCACGAGCGCGGCAGATCCCACCAGGTCAGGTCTCGGCGCTGCCATCGGCGAGGAACTTCACGGAAGTACGTCACCGCGGATCTTGACAATGGCCAATAGATTGAGGAGCGCCTATTCAACTCAAAACTCGCGCCGCTAAAGAAAAGTATACAGGTATCAAGATGTTTTCATCTTCACTTCTATTGAGAGATGAGCAGCTTGTTGGTCTGGTGATTAAGATCTTAGTGATCTAGTTGACCCCGGGTCGAGCTTCACTCGAGATCGATAAGTCAAACATATTTATTTATATATATATGCGTTTAGCTTGGTTTGAAAATATCAGGAATATTAATTTGACACGTACTCCGTGAAAAAAATATAGCAATATTGCAACGTCTACGTTGTTTTTTTATTTTATTTTATTTATTAATCAACGCTCTATTGGACTTTAACAGAACAAGAAAATTAAAAAGATTTTTGTATACCAAAACATAAAACACATTTTACAGTAAATAATAAAAAAATAATAATATAAATAAAACATATTTAAGATAAATTAATGTTATTAAATGTAACAATGTAAAACAATATAAAATCAATTAACAATAGAAATGAACAATATATATGTAAACGATGATAAGTACACAAGCAAACAGTAATAATTATAAACCTTTAACAAATTAGTAATAGAGTAAAATAAAGATAATTAAACCAATATACCAGATAAATAAGATAAGAAGATAAAATAAACCAAAAAATTAAAATGAAAGATAAAATCAAAACATATTTAAAAGGGAAATGAACAATAATTAGGGCACTTTAAAATAAGTAAATATATATAATTCATGGGGAACAAAACATAAGTAAAAATTTAGTCCATTAAACTGTAATTAATTCTATTGGTATATTCTAAGTCTAAGTTTTTCTTTAATTTGGGTACGCTCTTACAACCAAGAATGTCTACGAATTCCGAAAATTTGTTTCCAAGGCGATGCATGCATGTTAACTGTTATGTCTAAACTAAACGAGTCTTACGGAAAATTTAAATATTTTTTTTTAATCAAAATATATTTTAAATGTCTCATACAGACGAAGCTATTTTTTATGTGGGAAAGTAGGTATGGAAGTTTTTCTGGGTGTTCATAGGGCTTACGACCTATCGTACGCGTGGCTTAAGTAATCACTTTACACAATGTAACGTTCACCAATTCCACTCATGATAGACTACCACATCTATAAATTTTTTTGAAGTTGTAAACGCGTTGAACTTGCACACCTTGTTTCATATATGAGTTGTATTTTTACTACCTCCACCTGTGATAGAAATTTGTCATTTCCATAAACCAGTACTAGTGAAAATTTAAAAAAGTTTTTGTTAGAAGGTTTTTATCATTTTATTTAAGTTGTATTAAAGCAAATAAATTTTTATAATCTATGTAAGTTACTGTAATGATAGTTAAATTTTTTGCAAAAAATAAGTCAGAAATATTGAGAAAAAAAAGCAATATATGATATTGAACATCTGCATAACTATGATGTTAAGTCATGGTTGCTTGAACATTTTAGACTCGTAACATAGCCAGGAATCTACTGGCCAAGTTTCAGCTGCTAGCTTTAGTGCACCGTGTATATAATATACTTTGATTTAAGTGTTTCCTCCAAATTTTAAGAGATATAAAAAAAGTAACCCATAAAAACCAAGTTTTTATTACGCTCCCTTTCTTTGTAAAATATAACAACAATTAAAGATGAATTAAAACATATAACATAACACTAAACTTACAGTAATTTAATATATTTCTAAAATGTCAGATGTTTTGAGCTTTGATAAGACACTTCATGCTTTGAAAATTAAATTCTAAAAACATTTGTCAGTCAATTTAGATTTTCGACATTCGTAGTGAAGTACCTATTATGTATACTGACGGAGTAATTCAAATTTAGAAAATATTCCGCGACGTTATCGGGCCGCCTTTGCTAGTAAGCAAACTTTTCTAATGATTCCAATTTGAAAAAACCAATAAAATTTGTAAAAATCCGAAATTATACTATAATTATTAATTTTTTTAACGTAAATTTGATAGATCTTCTTGATCGTCGCCACGAGTCTACTTGCCAAGTTTCAGCTGGATTGGATCACGGGAAAAGGGTCAAAAATCTATCCAAAGCTTTTTTTTGACGGCAAGCCGGCAAGCAAGCGGACGCCACGAGTTAATATAAAGGGAGTAAAAAATAATTTGATCAATGGGCTGGAAAAAACCGAATTGAAGCGATTGATTTTTTACCGTCAGGAATCGAACCCGCGACCTTCGGGGCTGCCGACCACGCTGCAAGGCACACCGTTGGGAATGCTGTTAAATCAATGAGTGCAGTTTTACGAGCGGGGCTGTGGGCGGACCGCTGTCCCCTCCCCCCCCTTCCCGCAGGGTGCCCAGCGCACGCGCGCCGCGCACGAACCACAATTCCCGTACACTTCCTTATTTGCACTTTTAACAAGAGAACCGGAAAATCGTTTAACTCTAC